>CANYBF012898986.1:0-13650 GCA_948192965.1 Dalechampia spathulata | reverse complement strand
AGTGCTAGTTAAACCCTTCAGAGATTGGGTTCGGGTGGTGGAGATCTATTCTATGAGTTTCCAAAATTGATTTTACCATTTTAGTTGGGATTAATTGTCCTAAGTAGGCAAGCATGCAAGCGTAAATGTAAGCACACAGCGTGTCATGGGAATTGGCGTTTGTAAGTTTGCACGTAAAATAATATATAAAGCTATATGGCATTTAGATGGCATGGCACATGCATGTCATGCGATATAGCGGTAAAAGTAACATGGCATATGCATGCCATATGAGCATGAATGACATATCATATGCATGATATGGCAACCTAATATGTAAGCACATATTATGGCAAATAGCGTATGGCTTTATGCGTTTAACGTGTTTAATTTATTTTTAGCGTTAGACATATATGCAATGTGTATGCATGAATAACATATCATATATATGATATGTGAAGTGATGGATGTCATGGCATATGCATGTCATGGTATAGTGAATGACATACCTTATGCATGGCATGTGAATGATGTATGATATATAATATGCATGATATGTATGATGATATAATTCAGGGCATATGCATGTCATGTTATATGTATAACATACCAAATGTATGGCATGTGAGATGATCTGTGACATGGCATATGCATGGCATGTGTAGTAGAATATGCTTGTGTCCTGTGACATGATATGTGAAATGTTAAATTATAACATGGCATGGTGTAATTGTATGGCATACCGTATGCCTAGCATGAAAAATGGGTGACATACTATATGTATAGCATGTAAAGTGTATGACATACTGTATGCATGGCATGTGAGATGAATGACATACCATATGCGTGGCATATGGGATGATGAATGGCATGGCATATGTATGACATGGTATAGTGGTGCGTATGTGAATGTGTATTCAACATAGTATATGTGTATGGCATACGATATGATATGCGTAATGGCATATGTCGTGGCATAGTATATGACATGGCATGGCATATATGTAAGCATGATGAGGCATATTGATCGATTGCGCGTATTGGATTGCGTATTGGTGTATTGTTGTATTTATACATATATGCATACGAAATACAGTATGTTATGGCATAGGGTATATGCATGGCATGCATAGTAGTGTGTTCATGTGTCATGTGACATGATGGCATAGTATATTTAGGCAAATATACAAATAAAAATAAAGGCCGGTGAAAGGGATCGAGGAAATTAGGGGATACAAACAAGATAGGGGGAATTAATTATTACAGATCGAATAATAAATCATATTCTATTACATAAATATCCTCGCATACATAATTTCCCGGGTATTAAGTAATACCCCTTTTTCCCCTCAAGTTGCACGATCCAAAATGCCCAAATGGATTAATATGCAAAATAAACAAATAAATTCATTAGTAGCAAATGAATTTTGGATTTAATTGACTAGTCCAATACCATTTAAAAGTATGAACCAAGAGTCAAAATCCAACAATTATTCGGCAATAATTGAAATAATAAACACGAGCTGGATCGTGGAAATTCATTTTAATAAGAATAATTTTAGGCAAAATTATTTTATTTGATCATGGAAAAATTAATTGAGCGTGCTAACATCACTTAGAATAATTTGGAAATAGCCCCTCAACCAATTAAAATCCAATCCTATCAAAAACCGCATTTATACGAGTAAAAATTGTATTTTATTGTAAAAATTAATTTTGAGGCCAAAATTAATTATGTAAAAATTTTTTATGACTTTTCCAGAATACTTAAGCCACTGTGAGACTCAAATACCACTGGATATGTCAAAATACGGTCAAAATATGGCTTAAAATACAGTTTTTCTGGAAAAACAAAAGGGATGTGTGCCGCGCATCAGACGATGTGCGCCACACATAAGCTGTGTGTGGCGCACATCACATGATGTGTGGCACACATCAGAGGCCAATCTGCATGAAAATTAAATCTGTCAGTACAGAAATAAACTACAGACAAAAATACGTAACTTTAATGAAGACAGTACCTCATTTTGAGCACGAATCGGCCTCCGGTTCATCAAACCAAACAATTAATTAAGTAATTAATTGAAATAAATGATTTTAAAGCCAAAATGAAGTAGATCTGGACAATATTTGATAGATCCAGAGCCCCAATTGCATGGAAAAGCTACTGGAGTCGCTAGAAAAATCAGATCGAAAAGCAGTTCGGGTGAAAATCGGGTTTTTTTATGAAAACCGAGGCCTATGTGCATTGTACATAAGCCAATATGCACCACACATTGACTATGTGTGGCGCACATGGGCATATATGTGGCACACATGGCAAAGAAAACAAAAGGAAAACCAAAAATTTTTCAGCAGAAACCCTAGATCCAACCCCGATCTAGGTAGATCGGACCTGAAAATGGGTTTTGCTTCGTGGATTTGCATCCAAATCAAGAAAATAATTTTATAGCTAAAATTATTTAAAATCCGGCTAGATTTAGGGCAGATCGAAGACATCCAAGGCATGGAAAAGCCTTGAATGGCCTTAGATTGGCCAGATCAGACAAAAAATCGAGTGAAAACGGGAGAAAAATAGCATTTTCTGGAAAATTTTGGGGTGATGTACGTAGCACATTACCCCATGTGCACCACACATAGGCTGTGTGTGATGCACATGAGGTGATGTGTGCAGTACATCCCTCGGTAAATAGTAACAGAAACAAAAAATTGAAGAAACGAAGGAATTTTACCTTATTCCGGTCGGATTTTCTTCTTGATCTTGCTTCTTTCCGAGTGTAGGGAACCTAACTAAGCCAGATTTGTCACTAAATCCAAGTAATTTAATTAATTAGGGGCCTAATTAATTATGGAGTGATGTTGGTAGAGTTTTGGGTGCCCCTTGAGGCAAATTTCGGATCCATTTTACAGACCCCAAGCTCTATATTTATAGAGCAAAAATTAGGCGTGGCAATTTTGTAATTTTCACCCGGATTTGAAAATTTTCAAAGGCAATGTGCTCCACACATCATGTGATGTGCACCACACATTGTCAATGTGATGCGCACATCAAGTGATGTGCGGTGCACATCACCTTTTGACCCGTCGTGTGGGGCCCACTATGGTTATTTTTGGGATGCACCCCAAAGCGTATAAGCGTTATTCGACGTAAGGAACAACTTTGTAGAAGAAAGTTTTTCCAAATTCGGTCCCGAGAAGGCTCTCGACCAAACATCTTTTCTATACAACGTGCAGTGCACAAAGGGCGATGTGCACCGCACATTGCATTTTTACCCTAAGCGCGCCAGCTCGTACGGGCAAAACTGGATGCATGGTATATGTCAACTGAAGTACAATCGACATTCTGAGAAACTTTACAGTTATAAGTTTTCTTAAATTCGGCCCCGAACATCGAGTTTCGGCTAATGGGCCCATTTTAGGGTTTGCGACCCTATTTCGGCCCAAAATGGCATTCGGCGTGCCAGAAGGTCGTGCCTTGTGTAGGCACTAGTGGAAATGTGTTCTATGTATCAAGAACACCCAAATTAGTGAATTCGGGCGGTGGGCCCTTCTAGGTACTATTCATGATGAATAGTGCCCTTGTAGGCCCCATAACACAAAAGGGCCTGGAAAGTGGCAAATAGCATGCCAAGCGTTTCGCCTTAAGTAAGGCAGTAAATAGGATGCGTTCTGTGCGTACAGAATACATCAAAGTGGATTATAGTGGGAAGCAGGCCCCACTAATGTTTAGCGGGCCCCACAGCACGATAAGCCTAGAAATGTGGCATTCGGGATGCCACGGGGTATGCCTTGTGTAAAGCAGTAGCGAAATGTATTCTGTAAGTACATAATACACAAAGTAGGCTAATTGGAGAAAGTGAGCCCCGCCTGCATACTATTCATAGTGAATAGTGACCTAGATTCAAAATGCAATATTTTGCATTCTGTGTATCCTACCACGCGTAGACAGGTATGAAATGTATTTTGTAAGTACAGAATGCACAGAATAGACTAGTAGAAGCTATGGGCCCCATAACGTAGTGGGCCCAGAAGATGACATTTGCGATGCCAAGCGTTGTGCCTTGCGTAAGGCAACTGGAAAATGTATTCTGTAAGTACGAAATACACAGAATAGGTCAATAAGGGCAGTGGGCCCTGCCATTGCTAGGTGGGCCCCACAGCGTAGTGGGCCCAGAAGGTGGCATTTGCAATGCCAAGTGCTATGCCTTGCGTAAATCAACTGGAAAATGTATTTTGTAAGTATAGAATACATAGAATAGGTTATTAGGGGCTGCGGGACCTACTAGTGTCTGGGTAGGCCCCACCTATGCACTATTCATAGTGAATAGTGCCTAGGGCCAAGAATGGAATACTCCTGCCAGGCGCCATGGTGGGCCCCACCAATTCTAAGGCGTTTTGTGTACCAGAATACATGGAGGAAGACACAGAGGCCTATATGCATAATCGGGATTGATACCAGAGACTAAATCCTAGCCGAATCAATAAAAATCCGAAATTGTACAATGGTGAAAAATCAAGGTCAACAGTTTGCCCACTGATCAGAATCATTTTGAGGTGACACATGCGTAAGTCATCAAAATGTGATCTAATCATAACATGACTTTTCACTGGGAGTAGGAAGCGTACCTGACTCGCAGAGGTGCTCACGTTGAGGCTTAGATCCCAATTTTGCCTGTGGGAGCCCAGTGTTCGGGCTAGATGATCAAGGCTGATCAATGGTCCCCAATGGGACTGATGGCAATGCCGCGAGTTAATCATCTAGAGCTAGCATCCAGATGCCTATGCGCTAGGGTTTAAGAACCAAGGGCTTGGCTCTGTGATCACTATTGGATCTTGAGGTCAACTACAGGACCTTGATGACCATCTGCTGGGTCTATTCTCGCGCCATCATATAAATGCCAGATATCTCTAAAATGGCTTTCAGGATCCTCTGTTGGGTCTCTGACATTTCTGGTCGACGGTTTTGACCAGTATAAGTACCCCAGCTTCATTAATGGGGGGCCCGGCGTTCAGACTACTCCGATCAGGGTTGACCAGTGGTCACTACGAGACCGATGGCTTCCTTGCGAGTAATTCATCTGAAGTCAGCATTCAGATGCCTATGCGTTAGGGTTTAACAATCAAGGGCTTAACTTAGCGATCTTTACTAGGTCTGGGTGATCACCCGTCAGATCTTGTTCTCGCGCCATCAAATAAGTGTTGTCTGTCTCCAAAGCCTACATTTAGGACCCTCTGTCGAAATGCAACACTGTTTGGTTAATGGTTTAGCCAGAAGTCAAAGGCTTGACTGCTTTTGATCGTCTGTTGGATCAATTTCCTGCCTTTTCCAGACATAAGAAAATAATTTGTCAGTGAAATTGGTATTGAAATAGTTCAGGAAAAATATGTGAATTTTTTAGTATCAGTTTGCTGCATTCTGACTGATTTTCTGGATTTTTCACACGCTGCAACTCGTGAAAATTGATTTCGGTAGAGCAAACAACCTTGAGAAATTCTTAAATTTTTGCCAAAGGCTTAAGTCTTCATGTGTATTTTAGTGGGGGTGGTGCACATTAGCATGCATGAACAGTGGCAGGCACATCCCACGATGTGTTGCGCACATCCCTTGAAAAGTTTTAAATTCTCAAGTTCCAATTCAAAAATCACTTCATTTCCTCCCAAAACTCGATTTTCTCTCAACTTCCCAAATTGGAAATTTAGTGTTTTTGCAAAAACGGCCGAAATTAGGATGCAACAGACCCCCCGAGACCCTGAATCCATCCCGAGCTACGCTCTAACTGAGCACACGACCCGTCATAGCTATTTTGGGGCTCGTTTTGGCAATCCAATTGCGGAAACCTTTGCCATAGACTCCCATCGGTCCTGAGCTCCTCCCGAGAAGGTGAGTTTTCAGTAACTTGGCTCGATTTTTCAGTTTTTTGAATTTTTTACTATTCAAGTTTTAGGCTTATTTTGATGCGTTTAGGCTTGTATTTGGCTAGAATTTTATGTTAGGTAGATGTTAGGCTTAGGTAGGTGAGTGGTTGTCACGTCGGTTTTGCAAAAAATGGCATTTTTAGAGTGGGTTTTGCCATGTGTGGCACACATGGCTCATGTGTGGCACACATGACACCATGTGTGACATACATGACTCATGTGTGGTGCACATGGGGTCATGTGTGGCACACATGATAGTGAAAAATGGGCTGAAACATGCATTTTTCGATCATTTTTTGAGGAATTATGCATTTTAGGCATGAATAAGGGCATTTAGGGTAGCGGGGAGGAACTCTAAGCCTCTGTATCCATTCTGTAATTTAGTCTGAAACTAACTTGGATTTTGTAATTTGCAGAGGGAGCGAACAATTTTCGAAACTGGCAGCATCCGGGGGATCAGTGAGTGGTACCCCCTGTTGCCTCGGGAGATATGTGCTAGAGTGGACCAGAGCTATTTTGGTCCATACATTTCTTGCTTTGTCGATGTAGAACAGAGGAGTAATAGGTTTGTTATTACTACCATGATCGAGCAGTGGATGGATTCCACTCATACATTTCATCTGCCTGTGGGTGAGATTACTATCACCCCGAGTATCTTTTCCGGAATCACTGGGCTAGAGTGTGCTCGGCTGCCTCTTCCATTTGATGCTATGCTGACGTTGCCACGTTGGGCATATGATACAATATTTGTTCTGCTGGGCATGTCCCCCAATGTGAGAGGTGGACATAGTATTTCATATGACTGCCTTCGGGAGGCCGTGTTGGCAGAGAGACTGGGCAGGACCATCTCTGTAGAACAGTACACTCGCAGCTTTCTGTTGTATGCACTGGGGTGTACCTTATTCAATGATACCAGGAACAGTGTTCACATGTTTGTGTTATGGGCCCTTCAAGATCTGGATGCTATCAGGTGATATGACTGGGGCAGCGCCGATCTGGCTCACTTGATGCAAAGGTTGGACTTTTGTAGTTGGTATTACAGAGACTGTTTTATTGGTTGCTGGTAGGTCATAGAGGTAAGCAAAATTTTGTTGATTCTATTATTGTAACATCTGATTGAGTCTACTGCTAGAGCCTGAGGTTCCACAAGGATTACCGCTTGGTTTCCCTCATCTGCAAGCATGGAGCGCACCACGTCGAAGACTAGATTACATGATAGATGAACTAAGGGACCACCTCAACAACTTAACCTGGGATCAGGTAAGAAGAAACAATTTAATCAGTATTAAACTGTATTGAACTGGTTTAAGAAATACCTGGGCAGGTTCTTATTTTTTTGTTGTTCTTGGAATAGGTGCGTCCCTATCCCTGGGACAATATGCATCCGAGGTCGGGATACCTGCCCAGTTTGATGCACAAGGATGAGCAATACATGTTGTTGGAGAGTCCCGAAGGTAGACTCTTCTATCTTGGAGAGCGTGTGATAGATTGGCAGTTGGGGCCAGAGAGTTGTGTGGGGCCTGCTACCCCACCACGTATGATGTTTTGGGCTTCATGTACTGATACAGACCAAGAGGTGATTACTGGGTTGACTGGTATGCCTAGGCAAGAGCGTTTATCAGAGTCGCCAGTGGATTATCTGATCTTCATCCAGCTAAGATTGTTGGGGCATGTGGAACTCTCTACGTGTCAGGGTCAGCATGACGGAGCTGGCGGGTCCGGAGTTAGACCTGATATTCCTCAAGGTAGAGGTGGACATTGAGGTTCACCAACTGTCGGCAGTTCTCGAGGCAGTAGAGCCTCAAAAAGATCTCATAATTTTGGAGCTGATGCGGTTCCACAGGCAACAATGTCATCCACTCCAGAGGTGCCCCCAGGGTATGGACGTTCGGTAGATTTTGTAGAGGGTGAGCTGATGTGGCCGCAGAGCCCTCTGATCTTTACTTATGATGTAACTAGCATCCTTATGAGACTTCCTTCCCGGTGCCAGCAAGGAGTGAGATTGAGTTTGATCCTCCAAACATGACCCACGTGAGTATACATGTTTTTATGTGTCTTTGATTTCAGTGGCCTGACATATATTTTGATCTTGCAGGGGCGCCAAGATGCTATAGCAGACACTTCAAGGTTGCTAATAGGGTTTTGCCGCTACCATACGTCTGAGATGTTGGATGTCCAGGTGGGTACCTGTTATCAAGTACTTTTTGCATGGAAATGCATGAATGCATGACTTATATGCCTATATGTCTATGCTTGTAATCTAGCAGGCAAGTGGAGCAAGAGGAGCGTGATCGTTTCACTTAGATGACAGAGGTAAGTCTAGCAGGCTGACGGCGCGTCTGGAGCACTACAACATTGATGTTATGGACAGCCTCAGTCTTGAGGATGATCACTCCGGGGAGGATGATGCATAGAGGTGATGCGACGTCAAATCCTCATATGCATGATGTCAGAATTTTGTAACTCTGTATTAAACTAGAATAATGTGTTACAGACTGGCAACTACGTGCTTAGTGCGCCAGGGCTGTTGCGTACCAACTGTGTGAACAGTCAAAAGCTTGAACAGTGTAACTTTTGGATTTATTAGTGGAATCCAATGTTGTTTGCTGCTTATAAATACACCATGCATTTTGGTTCATTGGCAAAACATAATTCATTTACTTTTCTTTGCAGAAATTAGATATACAATGACTCAGCACTCATTGTATGCCTTCTGCACTCTTTCCCGCCGTTGGGGAAATAATGAGTGGAGTCGACTAGGCGAGGTCAGACTTTAATACTTGAGAACCTTCCAATAAGTCTCAATTAACCACGCTTTTCTGCATGTTGCTGTGTAGTTCTGGGATTCGGAGGTTCACGTATTCTGGTTCGGGCATGTAGAGTTATGTCCAATGTACGAGGAGTTTGCTGCCATCCTCGGGTTACCTGTAGCATGACGGCAATGCTAACAGTGCCGGTGCCTATTGGAGATGCGTTCTCATATCTGATCAGGGCTTTTGGCGTTAGTTCACTAGAGGTGGGATCTCTTTTGACTACAGACGGCTCTGTAGATCTTGTTGCCCTTTTTCGGTTATGCGGTCAGAAATCTATAGAAGACCCCTCATGGTTGAGGGTAGCTAGATTTGGACTGTTGGCACAGTTCTTATTATTGATCCGTCTGGCCACGGAGATTTGTTAATCAAGCCTGTGGTAGACCAGATTATGGGAGGTCAGACCCCTTTTCCCATGATCATTGCGGAAACAATCCTTGGTCTGGATAAAGTGAAACGCGGACAGTCTGAACGTTTCAGTGGCAGTCTGCTTCTTTTACAGGTGAGGATTCTAAGTCACCTTTATAAGTTTTCAACTTAGAAAAAGTTACATTTTTGCCCTAACTTTTGCATGAGTCACCTTTTGTAAGGTTTTTGGCTGATCGGGTTTTTGTTTTGCTTTCAGACCCTAATTTTTGCCTAAACTACCCCCTTGAGTTTTCAATTCAGCGGGTCGCTCTAACTTTTGCCTGAGTAGTCTTTTGCAAGGTTTTTAACTCAACGAGCTTTATTTTTGTTTTTATTTTCTTTTAATACAGATCTGGCTTCAAGAGAAACTCGGAATCCTGGCACCGCCAGCAGGGAACCCGCAAAGATACTTCCATCATAGCCACATGTAGAGGGGCTATACCTTTGGTGAGGCAAGGACAATGTCATTCCAAGGCTGGATTGAATGGATGGGGACTCGACCTGAGAGCGAGATCAGGTAGAGCTATCCCTGGTGGTACATACAGCATGTTACTATAATGACTTACATAGATTGCATCCCACTGCCGGGATTCAGGCGTTGCACGCACTATAGTCCTGCTAGGATTTGTCATCAGTTTGGCCAGCGGCAGACCGTACCTTGGCTGACGGAGTTTGAGGGAGGGAGGCTGGTGCCTCGCTTCATGGAGCATGTGGAGAGGACTTAGCCTCGCCGTCGGATAGCACTGGTGGAGATTCCCAGAGCTATACCTGCCACTGATGATGAGTACAAGCTGTGGGTGTTGTGCCAAGCTTAAATCCTGTACTATAAGATATTGTTAAGCAATAACATATAATAAAGGATGAGAATGCTTTATGTTTGTAACTAGTATTACTTAAGGCTAATTTTATGAACATGCATTCCATTTGCATTAATGAGATTAAAACATTTACATGAAAATGTTAAAACCAACACAGAAGTTCCAGATGCACATCAGACTCAACCTCTGTTATTGACCAGCCTCGTGCGAGATTTTCTGATCAACTATTTTAACGCTCTCCTTTTGCCTCTCAAGAGCTCTAACTTTTGCATGAGTTGTCCAAGTGGATTTTCAACTCATCGAGCAAATTTTCTTTTTACCTTAATTTTTGCGTGAACTGCCTATGCAGGTTTTCAGCTCACCAGGCTGTTCATTTTTATTTTGCAATTTTCCTTTTATCCTTTGCTCTAGACAAAATATTTCTTCAGCCGGTCAAGGTTAACAGGTTCTGAGAACTCGTTACCCTCTAAATCTAAGATGCGAACATCACCTTTTGAGAGGATTTTCTTAACTAGGAATGGGCCTTCCCAATTGGGCCTGAACTTTCCGCGAGGATCATGGATAGCCAATCTGACTTGCTTCAGGACTAGATCACCTTCCTGTATGGCTACAACTTTAACCTTCTTATTGAATGCGTTGGCCATGCGCTTTTTGCAAAGCTGTAGATGATAGAGAGACTTCAGCCGTTTCTCATTAATAGTGACCAATTGCTCATACCTGGCCCTCTTCCATTCAGCTTCTGGTAATTAAGATTCTAGAATGACCCGAAGTGATTTCAGCTCCACTTCAATTGGTAATACGGCTTCTGTCCCGTAAATCAGAGAATGGCATAACGCGAATGGCAGTTATTCATGCCAATCTCTGTAAGTCTACACCATTTTGGCTAAGATGCGCTTGATTGTCTTATTGGCTACTTCGACTGCCCCGTTGGCTTGAGGGTGATAAGGAGAGGATCGATGGTGCTCAATCCCATATTTTTCCAGCAAGTCTGCAACTTGGGCCTGGAATTGCACTCCGTTGTCTGACACCAGGTGGTGTGGTACCCCATATCGGCATATGAGATTCTTCTCTATGAACTTGGCAACCTGTCTTGCCCCCAGTTCACTATAGGATTTGGCATCCACCCATTTAAAGAAGTAGTCCACGGCTACCAGTATGTACCGGTGTCCATTAGATGCATTAGGATGAATCTCACCCATGATATCAATTCCCCAAGCCGAGAATGGCCAAGGCATTGTCAAATTCTGTAATTCGACCAGCGGTAAATGACTCAGGTCTCCATGAATCTAGCATTCATGGCATCTCTGTACAAACTGTATGTAGTCTGTTTCCATAGTGAGCCAGAAATACCCTTGGCGTAAGATTTTCCTGTAGAGTGCGAATCCATTCATATGGGGCCCGCATACACCAGTATGTACCATTTCCATGATAAATTCAATGTCTTTCCCCGATATGCATCGAAGTTGTAGACCATCTGCTATTCTTCTGTAAATAACACCCTGATGCCAAGTGAAGCTAGCTGCTAGTCTGCGTAGAGCTAGCTTATCAGTTCTGTTGGGTTCCTCTGGATAAGTACCAATCTTCAGAAAGTTCATGATATTAGCATATTATAAGGTCTTATCTTGCTGGTCTAGTACCATAACTCGTTCTCCAAAATAGCAAGGAATCTTCGACTACTCGATGAATACAAGTCGAATTTGGCTTTGTGGTTGCTCACAGACTGAAGCCAGTGTGGCCAAAGCATCGGCTATCTGATTTTCTTCACGCGGCATGTGAATAAATTGGCAGGAGCTGAAATTGTGAACCATGAGCTTCATGTATTCAGCGTAAGGCTTGAGCCTTTCCTCTTTGACTTCCCACTCGGTCATGGATTGGTGAATGACAAGCATCAAATCACCAAATATCTGTACATCTGGGGCACTGACCATTAGCAATGCTTCCAGCCTGAAAAGACATGCTTCATACTCAGCCATATTGTTAGTGACTGAGAAGCTCAGCCACTTTGATAGCATCATTAGTTCACCTTCAGGAGTGATTAGCACAACTCCTACACCTACACCTCTTTTGTTGACTGTGCCATCAAAGTGCAACTGCCATTTCTGGACATCCACTACCCCCAAGTACTCATCTGGGAAGTCCAGTTCAAAAGTCTTAGAGTCATCCATCAGCCTGGATGCTAGGAACTTGGCAATTGCTCTGCCTTTGATCACCTTAGTAGTAATGTATTGCATATTAAACTCTGACAACAGGATCAGCCACCTGGAGAGTTTCCCTACTAGCGAAGGAGCTGCGTACAAGTACTTCATAGGATCAACCTTGGAGATTGCGTGTATTTGGTATGACTGGAAATAATGCCTGAGTTTCTTGGTAACCCAGACCATAGCCATGCATAGCTTGTCAACAGTGCTGTACTTGTACTCGGTTAGCAAAAGCTTCTTACTCAGGTAGTAGACAGCGTGCTCGACTCCGACATCATTCTCTTGAGCTATCATAGCACCCACTGAATCCTCCTCTAAGGCTAGATAGAGTAGTAGCGATTTTCCAGGCTGAGGTGGTTGCAAAATTGGCGGGTTGGAGAGATAGTGTTTTACCCTCTTAAATGAGAATTGACAGTTCTCATCCCAAACCATAGGCTGGTTCTTCCTCAAAAGCTTGAAGATAGGCTCACACATGGTAGTGAGCTTGGCGATGAATTTGCTGATGTATTGGAGCTGTCCCAGAAATCCCCTAACTTCTATCTCAGTTCTAGGAATAGGCATCTCAATGATTGACTTTGCTTTATCAGGATCCACTTCAATACCCCTCTGACTGACAATGTGACCCAACAGCTTGCCAGATGTTACCTCGAAGGTGCATTTCTTCGGATTCAGTCAAAGTCCGTATTTCTCAACGCGTGTGAGAAATCTGTCAAGAGCGGCTGTATGTTCTCCTCGAGTAGGAGACTTCACCATCATGTCATCCACATAGACCTCGACCTCCTTATGGATTAAATCATGCAACAGTGTTGTTGCAACCCGCTGGTAGGTAGCACCTGCGTTCTTCAAGCCAAAGGGCATGACCTTGTAATAGTAGGTCCCCCATTCCGTGATGAAAGCTGTCTTCACCTTATCTGTAACTGCCATCAGGATTTAGTTGTACCCAAAAAATCCATCAGCAAAAGAATACATAGCGCTAACGGCTGCGCTATCAACCAGTACGTCGATGTGAGGCAAAGAAAAGTCATCCTTTAGACATGCCTTGTTCAGATCCCTGTAGTCTACACAGACTCTAACCCTGTTGTCTTTCTTGGGAACCAGAACCACATTGGCCAACCATTCTGGATAGTCAACCACCTCAAGGAATTTGGCATCCGACTACTTCTGAACATCTTCCTTGACTTTCTATGCCCACTCTGGTTGGAGGCGTCGTAGCTTCTGTTTGACTGGCTTGAACCGCGGCTTGGTAGGAATCCTGTGTTCCGCGATGGATCTGTCGACACTCAGCATGTCTTCGTAGCCTATAGCAAAGGCTTTTATGTGCTTTTTCAGTGCGCTGATTATTTCCGTTCTCTCTTCAGGGGTCAAGTCTAATGCAATCTGGAGGAGACATGGCTTGTCATCTGTGTTAATGTTAACATTTTTGATGCAAGATGCATTAATGTCAAAAATGCTCATGTAATGCTCATGCTCATGCACAATGCCATCAGAATACACATCACAAACATAAGCAAAGTTGCTCTT
>CANYBF012898909.1:0-11209 GCA_948192965.1 Dalechampia spathulata | reverse complement strand
GTCTCGATCCATTTGATGAATTCAGCACCTGGACTCAAACGGTCCAAAGGTCTCTTCCAGAGCGCTTCCCAAAGATGTTGCTTCGAGCTAAGCAATTGGTACGAAGCGAAAGTCCCGAAGTTGCTCGAGCGAAGCTATTGGAAATAACATAACTAGCACAAGCTGCGATCTGATACTTGACAGAAGAGTAGTGTGAAGTCCCTTCATCACTGTCCTGTGACGGAATCAGTGAAAGGAATTCACTCAGGATGGAACTAAGTATAGGATAGGAGCGAAATCACCATCACTTGGAATTTACTGAATAGGTATAGAGTTGGGACTTCCTTCTGTAACTCTCGAGGTGGCACAAAGGCAACGAAGTTGGCAAGCTTGGGTGCTTTTTTTCTTTTCGCTTGTGGCATGATATGTAGTACAGTCGGCTTCACACAAAGCCAATCGAAGTGAAACTCCCCTTTCCTTCGAAAGGTAGGAGCGAAAATCCGGCTCGGTTGGGGTAGACCCAGGAGAAGAGCTGTGCACAAAGGTTTGAAGCATGGGCAGGGACGGCGAACAACAAAAGGAGAATACTCGGTGTAGATCTTTCCTTGATCCTAATATCCTAATAAAGTAAAGGCTCAGTGGCTCAATTAGGCTTGGGAGCAGGGCTGTGCCTTTTTACCACTCTCTACCGTTGTTTCCGAGGTAGGCAACAAAAAGAGAAAAAAGATCCTAGTTTGGGCTTTCTTCGAGCAAGCTCTTAGCTATCATCGTGAGTGATAGAGGAATTGAGGCTGATCCAGCTAAGGTGAAAGGCATGCCCCAGAGAGAGGCCTTCTGGTTCTTCATCAACTCCTTATCCAGTTCCACCTTTGACACAGACCTACAGCATACCATATCGAAAATAGATCCTCAAAGGCGCGGAAAGGAAGAAAGAAAGGCGCCTATGTCTTGGGGAGATGCAATTCCCAAGCAAGCAAGGAAGCGTTACAGCTTTCTTTCTGAAAATGATAAGAAATCTGACACTGTGAAAGAAAGAATACGATGTTCTGAGAATAGGGTGAAAACGAATTCGGTCTTTAAAAGAAAAGTCAAAATGAAAGTAGTGAAGTTAGCCCTTAGAGTTCGGGTTCAAGCTATCTATCATACCTTTTTTTAAGCCTTTATGCTGTCAGTCTCTATGTAAGCATGAAGTCAGCATTCTAAGAAAATAGTAATAGTCATTGCATGGTATATTACGTATATAAAGAAAGGGCTTTAACTGCCGTAAAAGAGTACATCCATAGTGAGTCTTTTCCATAGTCTAAAGGGAGTGAAGGGATCCGAGGGCTTTAGCGGGTAGAGGCTCAACCGATAGGGCAGAGAAGGAGTCTGTCTGGTTTGATAGAACCAGGGGCGATGGTTTTTCCTACTAATATTTCTGCTACTGATAGATTTAGCTCACGCAGGGGTCTGAAAGCTTTTCAGTTAAGACTGGTCGGGGCTCTGGACAGGAAGAATCTACATCGATCACGATGCGAGCAACAAGGTAATGGTGTCCTCGACCAAGCCGAAAGACAGATCTCATCACAGCACTTGTAGTAACCCTCCTAGTCCCACCTCTTCGCCTCGAGTCTGATAGTACTAAAAGAAAAGAAAAGGGTTTGCTGCTCTTCTTCTTCTTTCTGAAAGATAGCTATTCTTCGCCTCTCGAAAGAGGCTACGTACCTGTTAAAGGATAAGCGCTACGCTTTTCCCTAGGGCAGCAGTTCAAGAATGAATTCCTCTAGCAAACTTCCCTGTCGAGAGGGAAGAGAGGAGAAGTGACTTCGGGACTTAAGGTAGTTCAGTCACCCTTAGGTCATAATAGAGCCTAGTATGACATCGGTAGGAAGATAATGCAGCTAAGCCAAGACTTTCTTCTGTTCTAGGTTTCCACAAAGGGGTATCAGGGTATGAGAACGCCTTTCTCCTATAATCAAGTCTTTGGTTTAGATCAATCAATCCACCGGTAAATTTTCTTCTTTATTAGAAAGACCAACCCCGGCCCTAGTGAGAAGAAGATGGTTAGAAGAAATCGCTGGGAGGCCGGATGAGGTTTACCTGCATCCCCCTACGCTTTGGCCCGGAGAGAGCCTTTTTGCTTTATACAAAAGGGGCCGGGCCGCCCGGTTCATCTTTGCTTCCAGCCTGCCCTAGAAGCTTCTAGAACCAGCAGAACTGCCTAGCACCAAGGCAGCGCCTTCCAGCACAATGGCGAGCCTTCTGGATGCTTCTCCCGCCTGGCAGTCCGTCCCACAGTGCGCCAGAGCTCCCAGCACGCCCTAGCACCTTCCGCATTGTTCTGGAAGATTCTAGCAGCCTGTCTCGCCCAAGAGAGGTTTGTCTAGGCCTCTCCCGCAGCTTCCAGATTGTTCCGCCCGCACTGGCCTTCCAAGCCGCCCTGGGCTTGTTCGGTCTGGCCTATTCGCGCCCCCAACCGAGGTTATCTCGGTCTAGTCCTTCCAAGGCAGTCTAGTAGGCCCGACTGCCTAGTACTAGGCCCGACTGCCTAGCACTCCTGGCAGCAAGCTGCTCGGGCCGTGACACTACTCATTATCATATTAGTCAATATAAAGTACTCCACAAACAATCCATATGATGGAAAAAAGGAGTCCACATAACCAACATAAAAGTCAAAGAGAAGAATGAGATATAAGTTGGGATTGGGACTTCTCTTATGTATATGTGGGGAGTTCCACGATCCGACCAACAACTCTCGCTGAAGAGATGGATATTGGCTCTTGTCTTTTAGTAGCTAGCTTTGCTTTCTCCTCAGCCTCTCTAGAAGGGCTTTTCTCGCTTATTAGTTGGCCATTTAGGAAGAATTTCGTGGTTTTTTTACTTTACGCCGCAGACCTTTTTTTCAATACCCAGCCTTTGCGTTGTTTTCATTTCGTTCTTAAACTATAATTTTGTTATGTAGGGAGGATGGTCTTATGATGATTTTATGCTCCTACTCACACTTTTCGGCTCTTATAGTTTGAAGAATTTCTTTAATTGGTGCATTGATCTTTGCAGCTCTTATGCTTTTCGCTGCTGCTTCCACTTCCACTGAAACTACTTGCTATGTCCCACTTCACACTCCCGGGCATTCATCCAAGATGGCTAATCCTGAGGAAGGCAAGTCGCTTATCTCTCATCTCCTTTTGATTGAAAGCAGTTCTCACAGGCAGCAGGGCATCCAACTCATGGTTGCTTGCTTCCTCTTTAGTGAAGGCGGAGTCGTCCCATTAACTCCACTTACTTTTGGGCTCTCCCCCGCCCTTACTCTGATTCTTATCGCACGAACTCAATCTTATCCAACTCCCCGGCATTCTTTGGAGTCGATCTGCTAACATTGATGCCAACCCAAGCAAGATAGGGCCTAGAACTCTCTCTGAATTTGCCGTCTCCGTAAGCAATGGAGAATAGAGGGGAGGACTTTTTATTACTCCTAGAGTAGAGCGGCATCCTTTGAAAATCCCAGATACTACATTCTAGATCGAAGCTTCTGCCAAATAAATGAGTGATAACTAGCTCGAAACTCTGATTAGGAGAAAACATCCTAGTAAGCGACAACATCCCCTTCAGGGGTAACCACCGATGCCGCGGAGGAGTCTGATGTTAGTCTTGAATTGTCTTATAAAACTGAGACTGTGGAATCCTTTTCCTAAAATTATGTCCCGGAATCAGACGTTGTAGCCCTTTTTGGTCGAGGTAGCACAGGAAACCCAATAGAGTGCCCACCGGCAAGGAATCAATATCTGTCTCCGATCTTCTTCTCCAATCATCTGGTTATGGTGGCGCAAAGTTCTCTATCGCTTACTTTTATTCTGTTAGAGTCTAGTATAATGCTGCTTAACTGGATTGCTGATATGATACCACTTATGCCACCTACTCAGTATCTGATATCGCTCCTGCCGCGGGTGAATTTCTGTCTCATATGCTCAGTCGATAATCCATTTTTTTTTGTTTTGGAGAATAATCCGCCCTAAAAGAAAGGGATAGGATGCTGCATTAATGGATTCCGCTGGAGTTTAAGAGTCTGAGGCTTACCTTTTGCTGAGCCGTTATCTGAGATCACTCCCGTCGCAGCAGAATCAGGTGCTTAGAGTCTGCCGCCGCTGAATCGGAATCAGTAGACGAGTGCTTTCGCTTCATCGAAGGATGAAAAAGTCTGCTACTATTGAATCGGATGATGTGGTACTTGATGTACCTTAAGAGCCCGCTTTATCATTATCAATTGAAAGGATAATAAGATATTCACACTTTCTTTGATTTAGCTTTACCTAGAGTTCGGAAAGACTGGCACGAATGCCCGGCCTAGGCGAATGGAATGAATTTGCTTTGATAAAGCGCTTGACTAAACGAATCAAACTAGAGTGTGCTAACGCGCACCTTTGACGTTCAATCGGGAAATGGCCGATCCTTAAGCTTGACTTGACTGGTTGGATTCGAACGAACCACACTTGCTACTTGTCCTATCATTTCTAGTAGATCTTGAGTGGATCTGTCGTCCTCCTCATTATAGTCTGACAATCCAAAGCCATTTTGCCTTTCAAACTAACCATCCTATGTTTGACTCTCCCGAACACAACTGAAAATCTCTATCCTTACGGAACCGGAGGACCTTCAATCATAGCATAGAGCATAGGCCATAGACACGCGGGAGGACCATTGCTTAGTTGAGTGTCTTTGGTAAGGGCGCTAAGGACTTTAGAGCAGGATAGACTCTTTCTTCCTTCTGGTATGCAAGTTCTTCTTCTTACTAAGATGACTCCGAAAACGAGGCCGCCAAGGAAGATCCCATCGAGGGACAAAAGAGACCTTCCCAACTACTCTTAATTAAGGAATGGCTACTCTAACTGGTGGAGTCTCCAAAACAACTAATATGGAATCTAAATAAACTTCCAACAATGAAATGAGCGGTACCCACGAGCTAGGAGCCCAAGCCCAACCCAACCAAACCAGGTGAAGCAGCATCTCTCCCCCATTGTCCCTGGGGACCAAGAGCAGGAGCAGCCCAATTTCAATGAAAATCTATTTCACTATTTCTAGGCCGGAACCGTAGCCAAGTGGCTACGGCATGAGTCTGCTCCACTCCTCTTTGTCCTGCACCACTTTGCTATTGCTATTTCCCCACCTAGGATACCAAATCAAATAGCATAAGATAAGAAAGTGAAAGATCAGATTGTTACAGAAGACGACCAGATCGAGGGAAGGAATCTACTCTACCGGACAATCAAAGAAAGAAGCCAGCTGGTCGAACGCATGCGATGAGGGAAGAGACACAAATGCAAGTGGATCGACTTAAGCATCGATTTCGAAGGCGACAACATGAAGCATGAAAATAGAGACAGCCACTTTATCGTTAAGAATGTGACAAGCAACAACGATCAAATACGCTCTTGGCCTCCTCCCACCCATCGTCCTGATCTTGATCTTGGCTTGAAGTATCCAAGTAGCGCTCAAACGAAAAAACTCTTTGAATTCTTGGGTTCTTTTACACCAACTCAATAACAAGCGCCGAACAAGGATGAAAGAAATCACATTATAGAAAGAGATGCTAGCTGGGAAAGCAGACTGAGATACCAAGGTTGAAAGAGATCGATCACAGGCATGTGTGTTCTGAAGCATACCAGGAGAAAGAAAGTACAGCATACCCTAGCGATCTCCTGATGAAGTCAATCAGACAAATTCAATTATCTCATGGAGTAAGCAAAGAAACCTCAGAAACGGAAGAAAGAGATGTAGAAATAGAAAGAACTTCCGGGACTAAACAGGAAGAAGAGGGATCCACCGAAGAAGATCCTTCTTCTTCCCTTTTTTTCTCAAAGTAAATAAAGGCTAAATCCTTCATAACCCTACTTTATTACTCACGGGGGATCTACAAACCTTAGTGCTCGCTTCGCATACTCCCACCGCCCATGGAAAAGAATTCCTTTTTTTCTTCAGCTTGTTGTTATTTCTTCTCCGAGCAACCCTTCTCTGAGCCCGATCCATCTTAGTTCGATTAGGAAGTCCATGCACAACGAGAGCGAAGTCATGCGAACTCAGAAGCAGCAGCAGATGGAAAACAAGGAGAAAAGCCCCGAATAACGGGCATTCAGCAAAGACAAGAGCAACTGCTAGCAGGGATCCTCCCTTTACCCAAACCTAACGAAAGATAGAAGCCCACCGCGCTTAAGAATGGAAAGAGGTGTTACGTCGCTTAGACCTGTAACCGATTTCACTATTACCCGCCTCAACCGATCTTAGCTCGGACATGCCAACAGCCAATACTTATTCTTTTCCCTGGGACAGCTAATCAAAAGGAATACGGCTTGAACCCCTTATCTTTGATACTGCCCTTAGGCAACTCTATTAAGTCATTTAACAGCGGATAGACACAAGTTATGACAACCCTCACACGAGAGCCAAAAAGAAGGCTTTCGTTAAGAGAATTCGCCCATACAAGGAGAGCAATCAACGCTATGGCTACTTTAGGACAATTCCCGCCTTAGGGGGACCCCCTACTGTGACAACAGCTACTACGCATCCCACATCAGATAATGCTTTCGACAAAACAACCCTTTATCCAGCATATCACCATGACCTGGCACAGAACAAATCTTCACTTTTCGACATCCGTAACAGATTAATAGAAGCGCAGTTACACAGCCCCTGAATGTCTTAGATAGCTGTAAGTAAAATTCAATAAGGCTACTAAGTAGTAGCTAGGAATGCGGCTAGCTCCGCTAGTATACTTACTTGCTCGTTATAGGGGAAGGCTAAAGCAGGGCAGCGAAAGTAGGTACGTAGTCGCTAGACCTAGGATAGGAATGGAGTTGGCTTGTTAGGGCTAGGCTGTGCTGTTGACTTCCTTATTGGTGCGCTGCGTTATCGTCTGCTCATTCACCTATCTAATAGATAATGGGGATTCCTTCCTTCCGTTCCGATTCGAGAGGCTTCTTCCGACTAGTCTATTTTTGGGCGGCTTTCTGCTTACTCTTAGAGTGACTCTTCTCCGGAAGCTTCTAGCCAGTCCGGTCTGACTATTTATTATAGGTAGATAGGGGTCAAGCAAATACTGGAACAGCGGGCAAAGAAGCCCTTTCTTCAACCACAATAGTGGTTGGAAAACATTCTTCGAGCGGGAATTCTGACTTGAAAGAAAGTCAAAGCTAGGCTAGTTGCAGTGCCCACTTACGCATTGATACGTGAATACGATGGGATACGACCGCCCGTAATGGCTTTCCGTTGGTATGTAGTTGGATCGATGCTTCGCCTCATCCGTGCTCCTTGGAAACCTTGACTCTTCAATAGATTAGATTCATCTTAACTTAAGAAAAGTGGTACTTTCTCTTTGCCTTACCGTCTTTTATCAGCGGATCAGCCACATACTCCGAAGTAAGGTTAGTGACGGGAACTTAGCTATCTTTTGGTCAGGTTTTCCCCTCATCAGGCTTTTGTCGCCGGCTCAAGCGACTCGACTTAGGCAGCTGGCTCCTCACTTCTGGGATTATAAGGCGGAGCATTAATCTTGTCAGCAGAGATTTGGCACTTGTGAGACTTTCGCACATATTCCAATGCAATCTGTCTCCAGTGTGAGCCAAAAGTAACCGGCCCTATGAATTTTTCGAGCTAACATATGCCCATTCGCATGAGTCCCGCATATCCCTTCATGCACTTCTTCCATGAAAGCTTTTGCCTCTTTGGCATCTACACATCTTAGTAGCATAGAATTGTTACTTCTTTTGTAAAGTCTTTCTCCATTGAGAAAGAAACTCATTGCCAATCTGCGAATGGTTCTCTTGTCGACTTCAGAGATACCAGGAGGATACTCACGATGCTGAATATACCGCTTGATATCATAATACCAGGGCTTTCCATCTTCTTCTTCTATCATCAAGCAGTATGATGGGACGTCCCGAGTTTCTACCTGGAGAGGTTATACAACGGTCCCTTCTGTCACCCTCATCATTGATGCCAAGGTCGCCAGGGCGTCGGCGAATTTCTTCTTGGATCGGGGCATGTAATTGAACTCAATGAAACGAAACTTTTTTATCCGATCAAGTAACGATGATAGGGAAGTAGTTTGGGGTCTTGAGTTTTCCATTTCCCGATTGTTTTAAAGAGAATCAGGGATGAATCCCCATACACTTCTAAGTTTCTTATTTTCATTTCCAAAGCCGCTTGCAACCAACCCAGTAATGCAGACTTCATACTCTGTGATGTTGTGCATGGGAAAGTAAACTTGACCGCGATGGGATATTGCATTCCTTTCGGAGAGACCAGAACTGCTCCAATGCCATAACCTAGTGCATTAGCCGCCCCATAAAAAGACATACGCCAGTTTGAAGTCTCCGTCCTCTTCCTCCGAAAAAAAGAAAATCATAACATCCTCATCTGGAAAGTTTATCATCATTGGTTCATAATCATTAATCGGGAGATCTGCCAGTTGATCAGTTAAAGCCTTTCCTTAGGTTATACCTTCTTTTCCTAGTTCCAACTTCCCTGGTATCGGACTAGGACTTCTGCCATTCCACTAATCAGTTATCCGTAGTTTCTCTCAGTTCTTTGTGGGCAAGGAGACTCTCTTCGGGACTGATCTTTTAGGCTCCTTCCGTTAAAGAAGGAGCGGTCAAGCACTTTGGTGGTTGCAGTGAACCAACAATCGCGGGTCTCGATCCTAAACCCCCTCGCTTCTCGGTCTAGCTAATGGTACCGGCCTTCTTTCTTTCCTTTATCGGTGCTTTCGAGCCCCTCATGGGTAATCTGGTCTCCGCCCTAAAGAGGTTCTTCTAAACCAAAGATAGCAGTTCCTCGTGCTGCCATGCCCGAGTTCTTCTCGGGTGCCTTCCTTCTTTTTTTTATCTAAGTTAGCCATCGAGGGTCTGAGCTGCTCCAGACTTCGGTAAAGGAAAGAGTGAGACCCCTGGCTTACCAATACGTATAATAGTAGAGGCTTTGGCGACTGATCCTGTTTAGAATAGAACTAGAGGGGCTCGCGTCTGATTAGCTAGTTGGTGAGGCAATAGCTTACCAAGGCGATGATCAGTAGCTGGTCCGAGAGGATGATCAGCCACACTGGGACTGAGACACGGCCCAGACTCCTACGGGAGCAGTGGGGAATTTTCCTTTCTTTACAACATTCCTGACTGTACGCAGTAAGCAAACGGGGAGAGTTTTCCCGTCATAGTAACTAGGGATAGTAGCGTAGCCTATAACTAATAGTCAGCAAAGATGCCACTGGTCATTATTGATTGTTCTTGTATTTACCTTTAGGTTTTGATCAGAACTCAGTCTTAGGCTGATGGAAGGGAATAGCTTTTGCGTGTCAGAGTCCTAAACTCAAATCCTAAAAAGAGTAGCAAGAAAGTCCATAGGGAAGAAGGTTTGCATTGCACCCACATTTAGGAACAAAAGAAAGACTGAAGGGTTTTCTTCTTATCGAAAATATGTTTTAGCATTCTCCTTTCCTGGGCAGTTCTAATAGGAAGAAAGGAGCTCCTTGAAGCTGACTAATAGGGAGGGGAGGCTTGGGCCTCCTTCTTTTCTTTATCTTTATATAAAATCCCAGTTTCGAATCGCACTAAGACCAAGTAGAGCTAAGGAGTGTCCTTGGTCCATGAAAGATCTATCTCCTTGCTCTGCAAGCTCAAAGCCCAATGGTACTGTCGACCCGAAGCTTACCTAACTAAGATAAGACAAAGGGATTTTTTTTCAATTCATAAACTCGCAAGATTCTAAAGTGGAGTCTCGCTACAAGTCGAGCTTGAAATGGAAAAAAAAAAGAAAACCTCTCTTAGAAATAGAAGAGATACGCAGGTCTTTTCACGGCTTCGTTCGAAAAAGTTCTATTAGGTTCTTAGTAGCTCAAGTTCCTCTTTAGACTCCTAGGCCTTAAAAAAGAGTCTTTTCTCGTGCCGGCTTATTCGAGAGCTTTCAAAAGCCGATCCTGAAAGCGCTGACCAAGACCCTAGAAATCCAAGGGTAGAGGAAGTTTATGCCAATCCTTTGAGTTCGATGGAATGGAATTCTACTGATATTATGTCTTATTCTTCTCTTTCACTATACTATGGAACACCTACCTTTCTTTGACTTTTTAATTACGCATATATGTGCCACAATAAAAAGGAGTTTCAGGAAAAGGAACCATTTCGAAAAAGGACTGAGCAGGCTCTGAAGTGGGCTGAGAGGAGGTCAAAGAGTTCCAGGGAAGGAAGTTTGATCTTAAAGTTTCCTGCTTCTTTTATGGGGCGGACTTTCTTATTGTATGCTCTAGCGACTCTCCTCTGGTAACCTTTTAGTGGTATAGGGCAGGGCCTTCAACCTCCTTTCATCCATGAGTGCTAACTCCTCATATCTCTCTCTCAGCCTATCGACTTCTTCCACTTGACACTCAGCCATGACTCTCAATGATGGTACCTTAATCTCAATCGGAAGAAGGGCTTCAATCCCCATAAATCAAGGAAGAAGCCATTATACCTGTTGAAGGTATCATAGACCTTATTTATTTAAGCCCAAAGAGCAAATGCTAACTTCTCGTGCCAATCCTTCTAAGGGCTGACCACTTACAAGCATCTTTTACAAAATGGACTGAATCACTTCGACTTTCATCTTTAATAACGTGTTCAGTTAGCTGAGTCAATCCCCTTAACTTTCTCTCTATTCTAACGGAATCGTTTAAATATCATATATAAAGATCTTACTCTCTGTCTTTCTTCATTCTAGTTCGTTAGTTGACGATAGGCCACCGCACCAGGAGCTTAGCCATGTGTGGACCGAAATGGGCCCGCGAAGCCGGTTACCGGTAGGTCTAAGTCCTTCTCTAACTAGAAGAGCAGCAAATAGTCTGCTCACTGAGGTTAGGATTACGGAAAGTAGGACATCACTCTTAGCCCTCTCTCTTGCTTTTCTTCCATTCCCGGCACCAAGACAGATTAGCTCGCCTTCGGGTTCTTAACTTAAGAAGAAAAGGAAAGAATATTTTTATTAAAATATTAAGTAGCCGGGTTTTCACTCTGTCGGGTGATTTGGCTTGAAGTTGGAAGGCAAGCCGAAGAATACCCTAAGGACCCTGCAGCAAACTCAAGAGGTTACCATCACCCGAAGAGGAAACTTTAAAATCTCCGTCCCTAATCCCGTGTGCCACGATGGATCAGGCGGTGGAACACGAGAACGATTTTTCAACTCCTCAATATTCTCCTTTAACATCTCTTCGCTAATACTAGAATAATACACGCTACAA
>CANYBF012898783.1:0-30590 GCA_948192965.1 Dalechampia spathulata | reverse complement strand
AGGAAATATAATATACGATTCCATTGTGGAATCCTGTAATATATGATCCAACATGCCTTTCCTCATTTTCTCTCGCTCCGTTAGGCATTCACACTCCCAGATGTCATGAGTATGCTAACATACGAGAGTATCAAATGGAATCTCAAGCAAGAATCATGAAACTCAACAGATAACAAGCTCATGGCATCAACGAATAGGCAAATATGGGAATTCAATCCCCAATCATCAAGTACTAAGCCATACTTGGCTTAAAAGCAATCAAAGAAGCAAAGAACAACTAATACTCAATAACACTAACTAGCATGAACCTGGTAAAGGTAAAGCTACTAAGGTCTGATCACGTCTCTAAGCTTCTAACCTTGTAAAACCAACTCCGCTATGCTTAATAAACTGAAAAGAGACGAACTCTAGGGTTTAGGGATGTAGGGAAAGGGTTTAGAAGAAAGAAATGGAAAGACAGTCAAAGAAAAGTCTAAGTTTATCCTTTTAAAAATGGTATTTTAAGTCACGTACGGCCGTACCAAATACCCGTACGCCCGTACCAACCGAAAAACCCTGATGGACTGATTTTCCTGCGAGTTGTCGTACGCCCGTTCCACATTTGGTACGCCCGTACAACCCCAAAGTTACTGATAAACCTAAATTCCTGCGAGTTGACGTACGGTCGTACAACCCTCTGGTATGCCCGTACGACCTCCAGGACCTCAATTCCCTTGTTCCCTCAAGCTTGGTACACCCGTACGACTATCCGTACGCCCGTACCGCATGCCTAAAATCAGGACATGCCTCAATCGAAGCCCCTAACTCTCCCAAAACCTGTAAAACACACTCCAAAACAAATCCTAACACATCAACATCACTGTCCCTCATCCAACCGAGAAGTCACACTTCCCAATAAGGCAACAGTGTCACATAATACAATCACAAACACAAGCATACATTCGTACATACATGTATCCACATCATCAAAGTATAACCAAACTCATACGCATACAGACCTCTACCCGTATACTAGTGTACAAACTACTAAGGTCGCAACTACGGGTGTAACAGGTAGCTAAATAAATTAGTTTGATAAAAATTAAATCAAAGTAAAATGATGAATATATGTATGTTATAATTACGTTGTGTAATTTAAAATCAGAAATAATTGTATAATTATAAGATGTATTTTATTGTGTAGTTAAAAAAATTTTACGGTAAGTATGAGATCCTTTGTAGGATAATTATTAATTTTCTCGATTAGAAAATTAATAGTCATTCTACGGGAGCATGTTACGCAGCCGGAAGACGTGACATCTCTTTCTTCTAAAGAAACTTGAGCACTCCTTTGTTTATTCAATCCTGGATCAAATTTTGAAATGTCCAGCAGGAATTGGTAACATGAGTCTATGAATTATGGTATTTTGCTTTTATGTTCCTCAAGGGATGGAAACTTATGGTTAGAGGGAAGCTTAATCACCTTTTCCTTAAGCAGAAAATGAAAAATTTCCTTAATTTTAGTAACTTCAAAGGTATATTGCAACTGTTATGAAGATGCAGCCTGCTTTTTCCATAAATTCAGCACCTTCTTCATCAAAGAAGGGTAACCTAAACTCAAAACGTCAGCCACTACCACGTATGAATCCATTGTTTCTTAGAAATATGATCATATTGGAGCTTTCCTTCTCTGGTTCTCTTCTCTTAGCAAATTTTAATACTCAGACACTTTTATTGCCAATTCATAAAAGTCCATGAACTTTATACCCTAGAACTTCTTGCAGAGTTTAATGTTCAAACCTCTCTGAGCCATTTTTACAAATTCTCCTTTAAGTAAAAAAATCTTGCATATGTTCCTCATCTTCTTAAACCTAGCAATAAAGGAATTAACACTTTCGCCAACCTTCTAAGTGACTATAGACAATTCAATAGCACACACCTTGGGTTCAACCTTGAAAAACTGGTTATGAAACTATCTCTTAAGGTCCTACTAAGTCTAGAGAAAATTTTGAGGTAAAGTGGTAAACCAAGTAAACGATGCCCCAGTCAAGAAATTAGGTAATAAACGTAATCTGAAAAAATCAAATTTATCATAATTCATTAACTTGCCACATTGGATTGTAAATCTGGCAATATGTTCCATGATGGACTATCTATTCTCCCTTGAAAACAAAGTAAAGTTTGGAATTCTATAACCTCTTGGATACGGATTGTCTCTGTCAACAGCATCTGGATACAGTTTATGAAATTCAGGGTAGCCTAATGATCTTAAGCCTAGCCCATACAATTCTTGTACAACTTCCCTAACACCATCCACATTAATAGCTTCTTGAGCTATACCTAGATGAAAAGCCTAAGGAACAAACCTATTCAATCCTTGAACATTGCCCCCCAAGCCTCTTCCCAAAGGTATATCCATATCATACTGATCAAGCTACAAGTAAGGGTTAGTAGTAGTAAAAATTTGATATGGAAGAATAGGTGGCCTTACATTCATTTGACCCTGCAAGGTCATACTTCCATCTTCTCTCTTATGAGAAAGAACATACCTTTCCTCCACAAGAATCCTTGATTTTTCACTTATTTCTCTATTCAGATGGGTAGCAACCCCCTAGCCCACAAGCATTCCACCCAAACCTTGTTTGTGTGGAAACTAGTTCACCTTTTAAACTAAAGTAGAATGCTGGAAAGACTGAAGAATATCAAACTTTTCAACCACCTTATTCATATTTGAACATAAGTTGTTGATTATCTTAGAGGGTTGGACCTTTTTCTATAAATCACTGTTACACCCGTGACCCGGTATGACATGCCTCCCATAGTGTAACTACCAATCTCCTCTAAAAGAAAACCAATAATTACCCTACAAGGGATGCTTATCATTAATTCATTAACCAAATAATATGAAACCATATCATGCATGCATAATATACACAGCGACATGACTTCACCTTATCATCATGAAAATTTATTCAAGCATGCATAACTTAATTCCATAGTTCTGATACCAACCAAAAGATTGTAAATTCTAATACCACTTAAAAACATGTCATAAATGCATGCATAGTGGAAACATGCAATATCATTAGTATCTTTACTGCCATAGTACAAACACAAAGTGGTAAGTTACATGAGCCAAGGAATAAGAGCCTGTCTGGTAGTCCAAGACCTCTACTGACGAACTGACTCAGGTCTCCTACTACCACCCTAAAATCCCATGATCTCTCATACCGCTAGTGTCTACATTCATTAATTGACAAATGTTGAGTATAAAACTCAGTGGTGCTAGTAAAACAATTAGCATGAAATATTCATATCACAGTACAGAGCATATCATTCCATATAACTTATCACTAGGATGCATAACTCATTCAGATAAATTTCCATATAACATCTTGTCTGTAAGCAAAGCTCATTCAGATATCATTATAAATATAACTCAATCACATCATCTTATGTAAGGCAATTCGCATGATATACACATCATTTTCATCATTCACGCAGCACCTTTCAGCATTCAATTCTGATCCCTATATAATCATTCCATCGATGTCTATATACATGAATGTGATGGAATATGCCTTTTTTTTTCTTCAGAATGCATCATGATATGCATTCCTCTCTGTTTTTCCTATATCATAATCATAATCATGAATGCCCAGCATTCTCATAGATATATGTGCACATAGTACTGGCCTGGCCATATACCGCTATCTTTTTGGTATTTTCTTGTTCCGTTATATTTTTTTGGTAACACATTATCGCCTCCCTCTATTTCTTATTGAGCTCCCCTTTTTCCTCACTGTTCGCTCATTTTCCTCTTTCCTTATCTCTCCCATGCATGTGGCTCAATACTCGTACCCCCATTTTTTTCTTTTAGTATGCATGTGTGTTCCACTATCTTTTCGGTAACATATTAACATGACCTTACATTGCTCATTTTCCTCCTCCCTTATGGCTTCAACATGCATGCCATGTTAAATGCAATTATGAAAATGACATGTCACATGAATAATTATTTATGCAATCATATATAATCAAATATTCTGTTATTGCACAGAATCTCATAATCATCATCTTTTCCTAAAGGACATAAATCAAAACATAATCACATATTAATATTAAGGTAAACATTTTATCTTGCTCGTCACAACAACACAAACCGTCATAACTAGCACAAACCTGCCATCGCTTTTCCTTTGTTTATGTTGATTGGAAGAATAGGTTCATAATCCGTGTTATCACCTAATCATAATACAAAACATCCTCAATACTCCAATTCAACCATAAATATAGATTACACATAACGTATTTCATTTTCATATTATAGGCATTCACATAATCATATCATAAAGGCAAATTATCGAATCATAAACATTTTACCCAAAGAAGATCATATAACTATATAATTAATCCTTATTAAAAATGAGAATTTAATTAATTATCCATATTTATCATTAACTTCATCTTTTATTATCATGGCAATATCCCATATTTTCCCTTTTTAAATAAATTGGAATAACATCCAAAAATTATGTTATTTAGCCATAATACAATCCGTCTTTCTCACCATTTTTCAATAAATAAATGACTTCTAAAAAATTTAGATCTTTATACCAATAAAAATTAGACTCAAAGAGCTTTAAATCCATATATTATAAGCCCAATAAATCGTTCATTAAGACATGCAATTAATTCATGCAAATCAACTATTTTAAATTAGCAACTTTAATTTACCACGTGAGCATCATGTCTTTTGACCCTATTTTCACTAATCAAATGAATTTTAATTAAAGTTAAACTAATTTCATAGCAAAGTAGACTTCCAGAGCTTCAAAATGATATATTATATGCCTCATAATTCAATTGTTAAGGTCTTCAAAGTCAAGTTTGCCGCAAGCCTTAAAAACTACCCAAAAATAACTTAGGCGTGAATCTTAAATTTTTATCTTACTAATCTAATTTCCACCAATTAACTCTTAATTAATTTAAATTACCTCTTTTATGTTTTAATCAACATTATAGCAATAGATTTAATTCATTAATCTCAATCATACACAACCATAATAAGATATTTAATTAACTTTATTAATATAGCTTAGATCATGCATGCAATAACATCATGTAACTACATTACCCTTAATTATTATACCGTAGCCATAACTAGCCTTCTACCTTCACTAAACACCCATGCATGCATGATAAAACAAGGTATACATGTGAGGTTTAGTCCCTCACAACATATATATCCACGCCACTCACCATACACAAACTACACATGCACATTACAATGGATACAGCATTGGAGTTATCAAATACATTTTGTACAACCCACACATTACAAAAAGCTTCATATGTTACACATACATGAATCACAACTAACAATATCTTTACCCACCTTCAACAAACTCAAACAATACAAAATGCAAGCTCTTCTCCTAGGTAGCAACTTTATTCGCCCAATACTCCAACACAACCACACAAAGCACAATCCAAGTGGAAACTCACATGCTAAACACCCTTCCACATAGTAAGATAACTTTCAAGTGGACATGCAACAAGGGACTAAGAAATCTAGAAGTGTTTGGTGTTATTTAAGTGAAGAACAAAGAGAAAAAGTAGAGAGGAAAGGAAATGCCAACTTGAAAGAAGGAAAATTGGATGATTTCTTAAGTTTCAAGCTTATATATAACTAAGTCTTAATTCTATATGGTAATCCTTACTTAGACATACAATGTACCCTTCCTTCTATCTTTCATAAGTTGACACCTCACTCTCTAAATCTAACAACTCAAATATAGTAATCATTACATGTAATCATGAGGATGACTAATCATCCATATCATGCATACACCCACACTTAATCCTTTCTCCAATGCTTAAAACACAGGGAACAACTTATAACCGTATTTTATTCATATCTGCTACATATTAATTAATATAATATAATTTATTTATTTATTAACGTATGTAAATTATTTAATAAAAATTCATAATAGCATAATTAACAATTATTCATATATTTACACGCCAAATTAAATTACATTAACTATACGTATCATTTAATTAAATTAATACTCGTCTAATTAATTCTATACCACGTAATTTAGCATATATATCATGCATAAATTCATATTTAATTCTTTAGCACCTTCAATAATTAACACATCATACATTTAACTAATCATGCACAATAATCAACATATAATTCCTAGTGTGTGTCATGAGGATGTGACAATCACTTATGTTCATGATCACTTTTTCTAGGCCATCCCTAATCACCTTCCTGAAAAAAGCGGCTATATTAGTCATGCTCTCCTTCAAACCTTCATTAAGGGATTTCCTAAATTCAACCATAAACTCTTCGGGAAACTTGTTCGGTTTCTCACCAACGACAACAGGTCTTGTTAGGTTCATCTCCTAAAGCCTCATTAGTGCCCTAGGGGTTCGATTGCATGGATCCTGCCTGGGGGTGAAGCCCGATCAAACTGCTTCGTATTAGTAGGAACATTCTCTTCTTATCCTGGTCTTGCAACAGCAAGAACTTCCTTCGAATCCTAAGATCCAGCTATGTCTTTGCTTAAAGCACTACAAATTTTAAGAGCCATTGTCATATTGGTCCCATTGAGCATGCCAAAATTGTTTGACACGGATTTGGTAAAATTAAGTGCGGGCATGCCAGAGGATCAAATTCTCGATAAATGTATTGACGATTGTGGGGTTCTCAAGCATTTGACAATTTGCTTTGACGTAGTAAATAGCTCAATTAAAACCTTTAAGAAATGTGATGGAAATAAGCTAAATAACAGGAATTATGATAAATTGAAAATATCAACATAGAAGAAAATTACAAGTAATCATGAAAGAATTGCATTGATCAAACCTAATTTTTAATAAAAACATTAAAGAAATTACAATAAAAAAAAAGAAACTTCTGTCTTGAAAGAATTGGTCTTTGGTGTTGTTTTTTTTAATTGATTGTCTCCTTGCTTTTCAAATCTATTCCCTTTCCATTTTATTTGAATTGTCTTGAAGAAGCTGCTACCATGCATCAAATAATCTCTACATCCACGTCTATCATAACCCCATATCCTCAAAGAATTGTTTTTATTAACTATTCAACAAATGGCTAAAATGAAAATTATTTTACTAAATAACTATACCTGATTCAACCATAATTAATATTTAACTAATCACTAGGTATTAATTAAATTAATTATAATTCTACATATTTAATTTATTTAAATTAATTAATTTAGATCTGGATACAACAAATAAATTATATTCCATCCACATTCCACCAATAAACAAATGAATACAAGTATTTTAATTTTTGAAATTGTTTGCATAATGTCCGCCAAAGCTAAAGTCAATTGATTTTACTTCTATGGATGTCATATGCATTTATTATTTTTTATACTTTTGGCAAAAATGGTTGCAGTCAAAATGAATAGATAAAGGTTAAAATTTTTAAAAAAAAAGTTAAATTATACTATATAATACTTCATATCCAATCCATTTAATCAAAATAATTCATTCTTTAAAATCGTGATATGTAATATAATATATTATATGTATTGATTAATATCTAATAAATAACAATCAAAAAATTTCAAGATTATCATAAACATAAAAGTTGAAGCAATCAATAATGATAGGATGCAGTAGAAGAGCACCCACATTTATTGTAAGAGGATGAATTTTTCAATTTGAAAGAGCTATCATGTTCTTGCATTAAAGCAGCAAAAGTCTCGCACGATGGAACTCTGACACCCGAAGTTTCATGGGAGGAAAACATCTCAGACGCCGATGAGTATAATTTATGACGGATCGCTTTTCTTCTTAACGAGTTGACTCCAAAACAGTATTTATAGCCAGTCCGGCTCGTCAGCTGTCAGTCGCCACCGTAAACTTACAGGTAAACCCTTCCAAAAAGAAGAAGAACATGAGTCAAAGGAATATTAGTATTATTAAGCAACAGATTTGACATCGACCCGTAAATTCACATTAAAATTGTGTATCCCTGATTAATGTGTTTCTTTGCCATAATTGACGACTAATGGAATAATAGATGAAAGATACTTATACACACACATCATTACTTTGATTGCTCCCTATTGCAATATTTATTAATTATTTCTGTGATGACTTTTCAGCTCTTTCCTTTATATTTCTTCGTTAAATATAACCACTTATATTTAATTATTTTTAAAGTGAATAATGGTTTGTATTTTTGGCATGAATTAGATTAACAAATAAATTTTTATTTTATAATCAATGTTATGAATATAATTTTATTATTTTTCATGCTCTTTTTTATATATCATTTCTTCATTTTTTATAATAAATAATTATAATTATTTTAAAATAAAATACATCAACATGAAATTATGATTAATTATAATTAATTGACCTTATATATATATAGATGAAATGTGAAATTTGATATCTTATATTTTAATTTGTTTTATACTATTACATTTTTATTTTATGAATTTTATATATTGTTTACTTTTTTATTTTAAAACATATTAGAGTATTAAATTATAAATTTTGTTGGATATAAAATTTTTAAATATAAAAAATAATTTTAGATTAATAAATTTATATATAATTATAAAAAAATAAAAATCTTTAAAATTTTTTTAAATAAACTAATTATATATTTAATTAAAATTTATGCAGAGCCCAACACTTTCCCTAATAATACTATAAAAGATAATAATATGTATATGTGAGAAGAAATTGGAGTTGACTTGACGGTGACTGACATAAAGGAGGAATTTAATATATTTGAGGGAGGGCAGTTGGCTGCTTAGGGGTTGCTTCCGGCTCCATCTTCATTTATTGAATTGTGGATTTGGGTAATATAAATGGAGCTATCGATCCGTTAATCAAGCCACGCATTTTTCTTTTAACTGTTAAACTATAATACAAGTTTCTGTCTATAAAGATCTTTGTCGGCGAATTTTCCAGTTATAGCTGATAATGTGGCCGATACTGGTTGCGGTTATTGTATTGGCTGCTTATTGGATTTTCAGGTGGAAAAATCCTCCATGTAGCGGTCGCCTTCCGCCTGGTTCTATGGGCTTCCCACTCGTGGGGGAGACCATTCAGTTCTTCATTCCTAGCAAGTCTCTTGACATGCCTCTTTTTGTCAAGAACAGAATACAAAAGTAAGCTTTTGTGTGTGTGTGCATGTATATATATACACATTGAAAAAGTATGTATTTATTTGTATTTTTAGAACATTATTTTCAAATAATAACTTTAGTCAAAATATTTTTAAAAATATTTTTCTAAAATATTTAAATTTCTTATGATAATCTTATGGGATAATAAACATAATAACACAAATCTCAATAAATTTATAATAATTTTAAAGATAAAATTGTTAATTTTAATGAAAATTCAATTTAAATTTAAAATTTACTTGAATTAAATTTATATATATTTTTGCTTTGCTATAAATTTATAACATTTTTTTAACAGACTTCGGATATTACAAAAATACTATTAATATCATAATAATACTTATTTATTAATTTAATGTAACAAAAATATCATTATCATATATTAAATTTAATTTTCATTTTGATGGTAAAATAATAAAAAGAATTAATGAAGGTATTTTAATAAAAGGAAAATCAACATAATATCCTTGTAAAGTGCATTCAAAGCTTACAAAATTTGTCCTTTTATTCCAATAATTTTCAATAAAATGTCATGGTATATGTTTTGCTAATTAAGGCATGTCAAGTGGATGTGGGTCTCATCTTCTATGGTATCTTATCATTATCATGTATGATTATGATGTTTAGCAATTATTAAATGGGTTATTTTGGGATTATTTATTTGAATCATCCTTAATTTTTATTTAATTATTTACCACTAAATAATAAATTATTGATAATTTAGTATTAATAACTATTAATAATTAATAATACTTATTATTATTATTATTATTTAATTACACTTTAAAAATTCATAATAATATCAATACATCATCCAATAGAATTTGATAACCTATTAGTAAATATAATATCATTTTTAATTTGTATATTTAATATAACTTGGTTTACGTTCAATTTAACTTAATTATACATAATTTATATTTTTATTAATTAAAAATTAATATTTATATTAAAACAAAATTTTTTAATTAATTTATTTTAAATTATATTTATAATAAAATATATTTGATTTGATTTATAAGATTATGTGCATATTTTATTAAATATGTATATTTTAATAAGATTAAATAAGATGTAAAATATAGATATTAAATATTATAAATGTTAAAAATGATACATATTCTTAAAATATCATCTTTTATATAATATTTCAAATCTCTAAAAGATATATATATATTATTCTTAATTTTATAAATCAAATAAAATATTTTATTAAATATATATTTTATAAAATATCTTATTCCAAACAATTCAACTAAATAAACATCCTACTAATTGGAACAACGTATTACTGTAAAACTAAATGCAGTATACTCCCTTTATTTTTTTTATTTAAGGTTTTATAAAGAATTAAGAAAATCAATTAAAAATCAACAAAAAAGACTAAACTAAACTCATCTAAAACTATTTTATTGTGGAAAATTGTATTCAACTTATCTCAAAAAATGACACGAAATGTTTTTAAAATTAAAAATAAATCAATTCCGTTGACTTGTATATATTTGGTCTACGTAAAAATTTTATTTTATATATTTATTTATTTCTATCATTAATATTAAAGAATAAATAAAAATGTATATTGAAATTTATAAAAAAAGATGCTCAAACTAATCTCACATGGTGTTTACAATAACAAATAAATTTTCAGGTACGGGCGAATATTCAAGACGAGCTTGGCAGGGCGACCGGTGGTGGTATCGTCAGACGCAGATTTCAACCATTATATTCTTCAACAAGAAGGGAAATTGGTGGAGTTATGGTATCTTGATTCATTTGCGGAGCTGCTTGGCCAGAACGGTTCACTCAAAGAGGGTTTTGTCGGATATGCACACAGGCATGTCAAGAAACTGGTTTCAGAACATTTTGGCCCTGAGAAACTTAAAGCCAATCTTCTTCCTCAATTGGAAGTTATGGTTAATAATTCATTGCATGCTTGGTCCAACATGGATTCTGTCCATGTAAAACATGCATGCTCTACGGTACGTTGCATTGTTTCCATTTTTGATTGTCTCAATAATGATCAGTAGTAGATCTAGAAAATTCAAGTTGACGTGAGAAACATACATATATACACACACACACATGCACACCTCCCTCCCTCTTAGATGAGATCATAATTCGAAAAGGCTGATTAATTATATTTTTTTATAAGCAGATATAACTTTTGTTTGTGTCTTAATAATTATTTGATTGGACGAACAGGTGTGATGATTTTTTCATTTTTTATTTTATTTTATAATGATATCATATATATTTTTAATTTTATAAGAATAGAAGGTATATTCTTATTTTGTTAAAACATATGATTATTTATTGAAAATATTATATATTGTTTACTTATCATTTTATGTGAAATTAATGATATGAAATTGCCACTTCAGTCTAAAAGAAATTGTTTATTCAATAAAAAGAATAAATAGGATTTTCTTAACATCTACTGATCTTTTAAACCTTAAAAGAGATATGTTCAAATAATTAACATTTAAATTTTAGTGATAAATATTAATTATTACAGATATCTTCATTTAAATTTCCGTCCAATTGAAAAAAGGTTCATATATATTAAAATAAATAAATAACATATAGTTGAGACAGAAAAAGATCTCTTTTGATTTGGTCAAGACATCAACTCTTACAACTGTATTTTGTGATAACATTCTAGATATGGTATTGTCCTAATCTTAAAGGTAAGAGATGAACCGTTACTCATTGTCACAACAGCCAATTTTGCGAAGAATCTCTTCTTGTCGGTCTCGTGGAAAAATTTATGTGAAAGTCGTCCTATTGTTTCGGGATAGGTCCCCGTGAGATGGGATGCTCGCCCATTACCGTGTTCCAGAACACTGACATATATTTTTTGTTCTCCTCCTACCATGATCAGATGATACTTGATTTCACTTCAAGGTTGCTCTTCAGTTATGACGCTCAAGAAAATGGGAAAAGCCTGAGCGGGACTTTCTCAAGCTTTATTCAGGGGCTATTTTCCTTTCCTTTGAATATTCCAGGCACTGCCTTTCACAAGTGCATCCAGGTATAATTGCAGTTGCAGATATTCATTATGAAGTTTTATATTGAGGAGAAAAAGAAGAAAAGAAAGGGAACTTTGCGGACCAAAATCCTACATTGCAATGCTTTTTTCAAATGAAATCCATTAGCAAACATGAACAGACTGGCTTTAACCAAGAATAATGTAATTGTCACATTGTCAGAATCAGAAGAATATCCTGAAGATAATAAGGGAAACAATAGCCGAGCGGCAAGCTTTTCCTGAAACAAGAAGAGGGGATTTTCTTGATAGTCTTGTACAAGACATGACAGCTGATCATTCTTTTACGGACGAATTTGTTACTTTTGTTATTTTCGCACTTCTTCTTGCCACCTCTGAGACAATTCCTTCCACTCTAACTTTGGCCATTAAGCTATTGTCTGAACATCCTCTGGTCATGGAAGAGCTAGCGGTATAATTTCACCCACCAACTTGATTCTTATTTTTCTTTTGGTTTCAATAGCTTTTCGGGTGGATTTTGTCTTATCACTCACGTTGACTTGTTTTTCTTTAATGCCATCAGAAGGAAAACGAGGAGATTCTTCGCAACAGAGAAAATAAGGAAACTGGTTTAACATGGAAGGAATACAAATCCATGACTTTCACAATGCATGTGAGTTTGAATATTCGGTTTAAAACTGACATCATTAGTCAGTCGGACATTGAGGCTTTCAATGTTTCTGGTTGTTTTTATTTGGTCATATATGTTATTAAGTAATTTATTGTAATTATAGGTCATCAATGAAGCACTTCGTATGAGTGGTTCTGTGGGGATCCTAAGAAGAACTATGGAAGATGTTTACATAAATGGTGACGATAATTTCAGAGTATTACCATTTCTGTTAATCCTGATGTTCTAATATAGAACCATTTAATGTTACAGGATTTACCATTCCAAAAGGGTGGACGGTCATGATAGTTCCATCTTCACTTCATCTGAACCCGGATATATATAAAGATCCTCTTGCTTTCAATCCATGGCGATGGAAGGTAGCATGTCGATATCAAACCACGCACATATAAAAATTTTACCACAAAATTAAGCATAAAAACCAGGCAAGATTTGCCTGGAAGATGCTTCTCAGATAACATAGTTTCTATATGTTTTAACCAATTTAAAACGTTGTACTCGACAAACAGGATTTGGGACCAAATGTTCGTGCGAAAAACTTCATCCCATTTGGCGGGGGAATGAGATCATGCGGCGGAGCTGAGTTCAGTAAAGTATTGATTGCAGTGTTTCTCCATGTTCTTGTCACTAAATACAGGTTAACTTATAATTTGCAGAACCTCTTCATCTATTTATCTTAAATTTTGGAGCAGTGTTTGAAGCTCGGTGGTTAATTTTCAGGTGTAGTAATGTCAAGGGAGGCGAAATCGTTAGAACTCCAATGTTAGAATTTGGAAATGGACTTGAGATCAAGGTGACAAAGAAGCAACAGATGTAGTTGGAAGATGAAGAATGCAAGAAAATCCAAGGCTGTGTGCGAGGAACATTGATTCTAAGATTATACGCTAGAATAAGTGTGTTCTATATAAGTCATCGAGTATTTCATGAAAATTCATGAAATATTATAGTCAGATTATGGTTTTTAGTTTGAATTAAATAATGTCAAGGATGATTGATTTGAATAAGAGGAAAAAATATAATATCATTTTTCCGAATTTAAATTATATTAAATCTAAAAAATAAAGCATTTTAATTTTATTAGATTAATATTACAAAGAGTTTAACATAAAATGTAAAATTTGATAATTGATACACATTATAATCTTAAATCTATATGCTTATGTGAATTTTGATGTTTTTATCTTATTTATATATTTAATTATAAATAGTTAGTAATTAATTTTACAGTATATCATTGAAAATTTTATAATTATGATTTTTATCAAATTGGTTTAAAATTTTATATTATTATTATTAGTAATTAACTAATTCAATTGTTTCAATTATTAGAAGTTGTAAATTTTTCAAAAAGTGAAATATGAATTTTATGAAGATATCGAAAAATTGAATTTTTATTTGATTTAAAGATAATTATCATGAAAAATAATGTAGTAATAGAAAAAATATTATAAAAAGTTGCCAAAAAAATAAATTTTTTGATTGGAGAAGAAAATTTTTCAAGGTTAATGTATGTTCTGATTATTTATAGATGATCATGAGAAGTAATTTATTCAATTAAAAAAGAACATTAGATTAAAAAAGAACATTATATTATTTAATATTACAAATATTTAAAATTTCATTATAATCTCTAGTAACCTATTAAATTTCAATTTTTGCACCTAAGAAAAATTTATTTTTTATGTTTTAAATAATATTAAAATTACTTTTTATTAAAGATTGTGAATATTTCTATTATTTAACATATTTTTTATTAAATATATTTAAATTCTTGATTTTTTATCTAATATAATTCAAATTAATTTCAATCACAAAAATTATATATATATATATATATATATATATATATATATATATAAAGAAAAATAACAATTATTAAAATAAATTAAAATTATATAACAATCAAATATTTAAAATTTTATTACATAAAAATACTATATCTATCAGTAAAATATATTAATTGAAATAATTGATATATTTTTAGGTTAATTCATTGAATCATTTAATTATTTGTTTACATCAAAAAATAAATTTATTTTTATAACCAAAGTTAATTAAATGAATTAATTAATATTAATTTATTTTTAATTAATTTAACGGGTTAGACAATAAATTTATGAGAAAAATCAAGAAGCAAGAGTGGAGCAATTTGGAAAGGACATAAACTAATCTTAAGGGGAAGTTTTTAAAAGTATCAATTGAGGATATTAATATTGGAAAGTGGAGTACTATCTGAAGCACAATTATTGATTTGGAGAAGAAGCGAATAAAGATTATAAACAGCAAGTGAGGGCAATCACCAACGAACAAATCATCAATCAAGAAAATCACTTTGAGCAAATTTCATTCTAGCATTTATTTTTACAAGACCTTTCTTTTCTTTTCTTTTATTTTTTACAATTTTTGCTTTATTTTTATTTACCCCTTTACATATTTAGATAGCATATTTTATTTCTTGAGCTTAATTTTATAATTCAAGCAAATAAGAGATCCATAGTTTATTGATTAGGAGTCATAAGTGACGCCAGTCACCACTTTTTGTGTGTTTTTAGGTCTGGCCGCTAGTCAAAGTGATGGCCAGATGACTTGATGGAAAGAGGGATAGATGGCATGACGATGTGGCAGAGTGTGGCTGCTGCTGATTATACTGACAGTCATATGGTTGGCCCCCTTCCAAAGATAATCAAATGAAAAAAAATTATTTTATTATTATAATTAAAATAATGATAATTTAGTAATGATTAATTTATTATTATAAATAATTTATGATGTAATACAATAATTATTAATTTTGTTTAGTAATATTATTAATAAAAATGATATAATTATAATGTAATTATTAATTTTATTTAGTAATATTATTAAAAATTAGTAATTTTAATAATATTAACATTAATTATGATTAATATTGACATAAAGTGATATCACTAATAATAATATAATTATTATTACTATTATTATTATTATACTATAGAATAAGATTCTAATATTATAATAGTTACGAATAACAAAAATATAATAATAATATTATTATTATTATTTTTATGAATGAAAATAATTAATATGATTTAGGTAGTATTAGTAGTTTTAATAATTATTAATAATTGATTTGTAGTAATTGTATTATTAGTATGAGTGTTGCACTTATTATTTACAGGTAATATGTGGATCATTACTGTTATTTTTTTATAAATGTAAATATAGTGAAAATATTTTAAAAAATAATTGTTTGTAAATAATATTTGTATGAAAATTGAGATTGGTATTAGTATTAATTATAATTATTATTGTGATATTATGATTATTATTAAAAATTGTAAGTATAAGTGTTATTTATGTACTTATTATTTATTCATGGTTTTTATTATTAATATTGATGTCAATATTGTTTTAAAAATATATATATATGTAATATTACGTTGTAAAAAATTGGATATAATTATTAATAATTTTGAAATTTTTGTAATGTTAGTATTGTGTATTATTAATATTATTAGTATTTATAATCATTGGTATTAATTGTTAGACTTAATATTTATTGATGTAATTATTAATAAGAATAATTAATATTATTATGAAGTATATATTATTAGTAGTTTTAAATAGAATTATGATTTATGTAATTAATTTGTAATGATTAGTATTATTATGAAAAAATGATTGGTAGTGTTTTTATTCTTGATATTAATGTTATTATTAATTTTTGTAATTAGTATTATTATTATTAATGTTGTGTTGTTATTATTTTTTTGTAAGCATTATTTATTTTGGTATTAATATTTAAAAGTATTATTTATTAATTATTTATGATGCGTATTAATTTATATGAGGATGATTGGTATAATGACCATTGAAACCATGTGACAATTAAAATATTTTGAAGCTAGTGATTAAAGATAAGTAAGATCAATTTAATAAGTAATCATATTACAATTGTTTTCATAACTCAATGCATATCATAAATTGATGGTATGACTCAAGACTCATTGCTTGTGTTCATCATAAATTGATGGTATGACTCAAGACCTATTGCTTGTATTCATCATCTATATAACATTTTGGCCAGGTAAGCTCAACGTGCTCTAGAAAGCAATTGAGCAATCGTTGTCTAGAGAATTCTTGTAGCGAACAAGGTATAGTTTATTGATAGCCATACTGACGACAAACTCTAGCAGGATTATAGTGTGCAGGAGCTCTCAATCCAGCCAGTGGGATATAGTCAATATATGTTTGCATTATCACATGTTGAATGCGCCACCATGAACATGTCCATCAGACAGTACTCTTTGAGACTACTCCTATCCATTCAATCCAAGCATCAAATGTGAAAGTCTTTGCCTCAAGGAAGGTATAACCTCTCCTCATATGTGTTTGGGGATGATATCTTTGGGGAACATCTTGTAGTGGTGGCAAGATTCCTAATTTCTCATGAATCTAAATCTAGTAATTTAATTGGAAAAAGGAAAAAATTAAATGAATTAAGAACATTGTAAAAGTGGTCATGTAAAAATAAGAAATGATGTACCTAGAGCAATAGGGAACTACCATTGAAGTGGTCAGACTGTTTCAACTTAACTTCATCAAGTCCGAGGATCATCTCTACAACGATCATAGGAAAAGGGGTTTGACCTTCCTCCATTTGATCTACAATTGGTCCCAATATAAGATCCTCATGATCGGATGGGTTAATGAAAAGGAACTGTGCTAATAATCCAAAAGTAGCAACTTTGGACCATGAAGGTAAGGTTCGAGAGGTCGATAACTTATGGTTACAAAGCTTAAAGATTTTGGTTATATCTATAGTCCCATCTGTAGTCAACAATAAAGTCGTTATAGTGGGACTGATATCAAATGCACTAATGAGATATGGAATAACATCATCAACAAGAAGTGGCATAGTTAGCATTTCGTTCATGTTGTATGAAACTCCAAGTATAGCAGTAAACTCCTCGTAAAGTGAATATAGTTTCACATGTCCAAACCAAAATACATGGTGTATTAGATCCCAGAATCGAACTGCTGCATGTAGAAATGTATAATTGATGGAGATTTAGTGCAATGTCTTTTAAAAATTGAGTTTGAATTAGCTAAGTTGATTTCACTAAGTATCTCCCCATTGACAGATGGTAGTATAGAAGACATACAGTGATTGTTCAATCATTTTAGACTCCTAAAAAAAAGAGCAGCATTAATAGATTAGTTGAATAATAAAAAGTTCACAGTAAGAATTATCATTATTTCTAGCATCATAGTTATGGTTATTGTTTAGGTTATCGTTAACGAGTTATATTATGTTAGTTAATATTGAGTTATGTTGTTTTAGTTAAAATTTCCTAATCATTATATTGTGTTAGTTAATATACGTATATAGTTTAAGTAAGCTATTATAAGTTAAACAGAGCAAAAAAAGATCATCATAATAACAACATTAAATTAAAGTAGGTTTGACAACATAAATTAATGATAAAATATCATGACATTAAACAAGTTTTTACAATATGAAGATATTTATAAAGAGTTAAAAAAAATTTAGGTCCCACAATCTCTTCTTATTCTTGATCTGAGACCCATTTGCCTCCTAGTATTTCTATGATTGGTATCCATATGTACATAGTGAGAATCATGTAATTGATGAGATCCAGCACTAGCATCATCCTGGTGATCATCATTATCGTCATCATCATCAACTTGATCATGTTGATCATCTCCATAATTAAAAGGAATGGTAGCACCACATGGAGTATTTTAAGCTGAATGAAAGTATTGAGGATACAGTCTCAATTATTGTGAAGTTGAGGCAACAAATGGATAAGAATAAGGGTCAGAGTTAAGGGTTAGGGTAAGGGAAATACGTTGGTTTGATGGAAAAGACTGTGTACCATTAGGCGAATAATGGTAAGATGTAAGAAGAAGACTCTCCTAGTTGACATAGTTATAAGATAAATGGAAAAGAGCATGAAAATTAGGATGATGGATAGAAAAATGGAGTTGATAGGCCAACTCTAAAATTAGAAGGATGTGATGGCCCTAATGTTCCGGGTTGATGATGTAAAAAAATAGCAAATGGAATAGGATGATAGGATACAGTTGGTGGAACCGGAACATCCTAATGTTGATGATGATGTTGACTCTTACATTATGAAGGACATGAAGATGTAGGCCTTACAGAGTCATCAAAAGGAGGCATCGTTATCATATAATGTTATTCTCATAAGGCTGCATGACCACTATGACCAAGCTATTGAGTTAATTACAATCGAGAACTTAATGAAATATGCTCGAGGGCATCAACCTACATAAATAATAATGTAAAATAAGTTAGTAAATGGGATGTACAACACACGATTATAGATATAAAAGTTATAGGGTTAAATGTTTACAGAAGTTCTAAATTATGCAACCCAAGATGTGATCTACCTTCTCATAACTTTATAGTACCATTCCATAAATTCGAAATAGTAATGCATTTATGAAGAAGCAACAAGAGCCTGAATAATTCGTTGGATACAATTGTCCCATAATGTTATCCATCTTGAATATTATTCTACCCAATTGACACATACAGTATGCAAGTCATACTAATGTAAATCTTCAGTCAGTAAGGTTAGACGAGGAATGGGCTGGGTTAATCCAAACTGACAGAGGACCCTATCAGGTTGGTGCTACTTGACTACATGAATACATAACATTGGAACAACCAACCTCTAAATATGTTGGCCTTCTAAGCATTGAGAAGGTAGAGCATCCAGAACGTCCTGTTAATAAGGCTCCCATATTATTTGAAAAAAGCATACAATTAGTTTATCAGATAAAGAGATGTATATACAATATTAAATATGTGTAACAGATTTTTGAAATATATACATCATCTACCCTTGAAATATCAAACCGTAACTATATGTTAGAAATGACATGAGTAGAAATCTCTGTAACGGTCCTGGTTGTGGTCCACCTATAATATAATGGATAAGACATATCAATTTTGCATAAATGAAAAGTTAAAAATAGAATTTGAATGAATGAAGTTAATGGAATGGTACCTCCTGCAATAAAGAGCATTTGGAGGAAGAGGGTTTGGATTAATTGTAGGAGCATCTGGCATAGTTATGCACGATTCCAATAGTAGCATCCTCAGGGAGTTAACTAAATTCTTGGGTTAGCTAAGTCTGCTTCAATTTTAATCCCCTTCTTGAGTGTATCCGGTGGAATAACCACAAGCAATCATCCACATAATGCATTCCAGTTACGATCAAGTTGGTCAATCAGATATCGACTGTCACTAGGAAGTGTTGTAATTATGGCAACATCCAGTAATGTCACTGTACACTCCACCTCCGGTAAGTGGAATGTATGAGTTTTGAGTCTCCACTTCTCAACTAAAGTAGTGATCAGATGATGATTGAGATTAAAATACCCTAAATGAAGTAGACCAGTGAAGTAAGTATTTTGAATGACATTGATTACATGATAGGCTAAATATTCAATATGCTATCGCATAACAATATATTTCATCTACAATTTAAAACATGATCATTAACCTACCTATAAAAACATGAAAATCATGAAAATGTCAAACATGGAATGTAAATTGGGTAGGATTGAAGAGCATTGTATGAGGTATATCATACCTCATCAAACAAAATAGCTTCTAATCTACGTTGTCACTGTAAGTGTAATAATGATGGATGATGAGGTCCTGGTTGAATGTAGTTATGTTATTTAGGTTGTCAAGCCATATTGAAACAGATGATCTATAACACATAATAGATAAGTTATTGAAATGGAATTATTGTAAACAAAGAAGTGTATATTGAATCATTAATAGGAATGATGGTACATAATGTGATATTTATGAAATAAAGAAAATAAAATACAATAGATAAAATGAGGAATTCAACGTATAATATGGAAATGGATTCAAAAATTATGGGTCAACTATGTTCATATGACTGTGCATTATGACCTATTTAGCCATATCTAATACAAAAGCTATTTCAAGTTTTCATTGACCAATCTAATTCATTTCAGATATGAGTATACCTCAACCTTCCTTTCTTCCTTTTCCATGTTGGGTTCACTATGACAAGCACAATCATGAAGTTAGGCCAATAGTCTTCCTGTCTTAAAAGGGTAAATGATATTAACCAACATTTAAGTACGATATCAATCTTGTAAAAAGGAGTAATAAATTTTGGTAATCTATGTTATACTTCATACACCCTACAATTGCATGAGAATATGGAATTTTACTATGTTTGAATTTTTCACATGAACACTGTCATTGTAATATGTTGATAATTTATGTTTTATTTCCTTTTCTTATGGCATTATTATATTCTATTTTGATCAAAAATATACCTGTGTCTAGATCATATCTTCAAACTTCATAGCCATTCACTTTAGAAAACCTATGTTTGAGAGTGTTAATACAATGTTCAATAAAGATAAATTTTCATACGGTTGCATCAGTTTATCTTTAATGATGTTTATGAAAGATGTCAACAAGGTTCTCGAACAACATTTGCATCATTCTGGTAACTAGAGCAGGTTTAATATCTTTCAATATCAAATTACATGCTTCAATATAATTCATTATCATAATGTCATGTCAAAAGCCTCTATTGTAAGAAAGGGTCCATTTCTCTCGTGGAATGTTATCAATTCATTCCTTTAACTCAGCATGTCTTGCTTCTAGTTGTTGCATACATCTAAGAAAAATTTTTTTGATTTTATCAACCTATAATAATCAATTTGATTATTACGTTTGTATATCATTAATATAACAAACATGTATAATTACATAATCATTAAATACAAATCATACATGCTTATTTGAGTAATTTCTTTATCAACACATTCTTAAACTTTATGTTGTAATTGTTAACAACATGTCGTAGACAATATCGATAAGGATTACTATATCATAAATTAGATTGCATTGCATGGGTAATCCCAATATGTCAATCCGATATGATACATATGTCATTACGTCCACAATAAACATGATATTTCAACATCATCATGAAATACTCTCAATCGTCTTTACTTTCCTTTTCGACTAATACAAATGCAACCAGCAATATATGATTGTTTCTATCTACAGCTTCTGCTATAAGTAAAACAATTTTATACTTACCATACAAGAAGTTACCATCAACATATAAAATAGGTTTGCAATATTGGAACCATTCAATACACGATCCGTATGCAACAAACATCCTTTTAAATTGGCAAACATTAGGAACAATAGAATGATTAATGATATGATCTTCACTTTCAAGGTGCCAAACCGAATAAGCATTCTTCGTACATGCATCATGCATAAAATTACATAAATGCATGTATGATTCATCCCAATCCCCCCACAAAGATGCAATGGCCTTTTGTTTCCCGTGCCATGGTTTCTTATAACTGACGGTAATGCCAAACCTTTCCTTCAACATCACTACTATAACTTTAACCTTAATGTTTGGTTGTTCGGCTAACATTCTGTAAATATACCCAACAATCATATTACGATCAAAGTTACAGTGGTCCTGTGAATTTAATGGAGCAGCACATGTATGAGGACCATTATATCGTGTTATCTCCCAATAATGATGCATCTTCTTTTTTGTAACACATAATTTTTAAAAAACATCCATTATTCTCACCACAAAGAATAGATACAAAGTTATCCTTTATCTCATTACTCCTGAATTTTCACCTTATAATTTCAATGTTATCTAAATTGCATCTTTGTTCTCAAAGGTCATACCAATTTAAAACTTTGAGGATGGATCCCATATTAACCTATATATATTAGAAAAATTATGATTCACCATTATTTAATTGAAATCAACAGACAATAAATTTCTTGAATCACGAATTGGCCCAAGACTTAGTTCTATAAGCATTATTAACTCCTCATAACCTCTGATTTCATCATCATTTTGATTATCATCATTTTGATCATCATCATCATCATTATCAAACCACATGTCATCATCATCATCATTATCATCATCATCACTTCTTTCATCATCGTAATAATCAACATCATCATCTTCATCATAAGAATTAGCGACATTAATATCATCATTATGAACATCATTACCAGTTTCTTCAATCCTCCCTTAACCAATTACATTATCATTAACACTTCTACCGAAAGCACCTATTTCATAATGCCTACTAACAACACCCCTTTTGGCTTCTTTTCCACCAGTAAACTCAACAAACAGCTCAATATATTGTAGACCTAGTAAGTGCATGATTATTTGAGAAATTTTACCCATATCTTGTTTGCCCTGTATTTACATAACACCAAAATGCAATTCATCCAGCATATTGAACATTGGATATCTATAAATTATTGACATTATGGTTGCATCAATAGATAATCCAATCATCCTTTTGATTATATATAACAACAACAACATGCTTAACGCATCATCCAAACTAGCCATTTTTTATTGGTCATTAATGTAGTTGGCACTAATTTGTGAATCAATATGTGTACCACCCCAATGTATTAAATAAGATGGAATACATGCCATTTATGCTTTTAAGTCACTATAAACAATTCAAATAAATATTAACACATAACATGACTTATGAAATAACACATTGCATGCATTAGGGAAATCTTATGAGAAATGATGAACTTACCCAATCAACTTACACATATTATTAATTTTTTATACATTTATTGTTAATAATTGTCTATTTAGTGCTTATGGTTTTGGTTTAAGGTTTAGGATTTTGGTTTAGGGTTTATCGTGATTTTATCCAAATTTGAAATAATTAACCTAATCAATTTGAAATTAATATTATTATGCTTGTTTGTAAATTAATTTAAAAATTTAATGTACATAATTGTCTGTTTAGGGTTTACAGTTTTGGTTTAGGGTTTAGGGTTTATCATGATTTTATCCAAATTTGAAATAATTAAATCAATCAATTTGAAACTAATATCATTATGCTCGTTTGTAAATTAATTTATAAATTTAATGTACATAATTATCTGTTTAGGGTTTATGGTTTTGGTTTAGGGTTTATCATGATTTTATCGAAATTTGAAATAATTAAACCAATCAATTTGAAATTAATATCATTATGTTTGTTTGTAAATTAATTTATAAATTTCATGTACATAATTGTCTATTTAGGGTTTACGGTCTTAGTTTAGGGTTTAGGGTTTTGGTTTAGGGTTTATCATGATTTTATCTAAATTTGAAATAATTAAACTAATCAATTTGAAATTAATATGATTATGCTTGTTTGTAAATTAATTTATAAATTTCATGTACATAATTGTCTATTTAGGGTTCAGTTTAAGGTTTATCGTGATTTTATCCAAATTTATTTTAATTTAACCAATTAATTTTAATTTCATGTTATTAATTTTCTATTTAGGATTTACTTTTACTGTTACACCCGCATTAGAGACCCTATGAGTTATGCATGAATGTGTATATAAGTAGAGATGAATGGTAGGATTGAATGATGTATGTTATGTGGATGAATGTGCGTTGATGGTTTTGTGACTGTATTTCTGTATATTGTGCCATACGTATTTATTTGCTTGACTTGTGCGTCGTCACCTTATTGAGAAGCGTGTCTTCTCGGTTGGATGAGGGACGGCGAGTATGTGAGGTTTAGGTATGTATTTGGCATGCTTTGGAAGTTTGTTTAGGGTTAGCGAGGGAGTTGTGACAGTTACGGACGAGTTTAGGCTTACCAAAAGGCATAGATTGGGCTTTAGGAAGTGGTACGGGCGTACGGCTTGGTCGTACGGTCGTACGAGACGTGTTCATGATGCATCCCTGGTGGTGCAGGCACTGGTCTTTTTCTGGGGGCTGCTGTCTGTGTCACGGGATCATATCCGCCTGGGTATGGGCCGGGTGTGACATTTACAATTTATGGTTTAGAATTTATTCTTTACTCATAACTTTGACTAGTAAATTTAATCTTCTTTGTAAGGAAAACCTATGTTTGAAGTTTCTATGGTTATCTACATGAGCTTTAGTCCAGTAATTCATAGCTAAGGTCTCTCACTGCAATTTGATTATCCACCTTGGACTTTACCTTGCATCTATTCAATCACGGAATAACGACGATCAACAATACTTCGACAATGAGTGGTGGTTCGTGTTCTCGAAGCATCAAATTAAAACCAAGGTAGTAGTTCACCCACAATCACACGGTTCTTTGGGGACAAAATGCAAAGTTATCATGTATGCAATACAATTAATCTATTAACATGATAAAACTAATATGAAAGTCATACATCAACCTCGACCACCAATGTTACGACTCTCATATTGAATTTTACCATATTAATTTATTAATTGTTCTTACACATGCATTTTACATCCATTTAATTACTATACATATACATTCCAACAAACCATCATAACAAATAATAAAACCATACATACTAAATAATAAATAAAAGAGTGTATAAAGAAAATAAGGATATAAACCATATTACATAAATACAATTTATGGGAAATTTCAAATAAAATACATAACATGATATATTGCAAGTGGATCAATTATAATAATACAAATCTAAACAATTATTCATATATAAAATCCCTCTATTTAATTTTTGTTTCATGTTTTCTATTCAATTTACGATATTAATTACATGTATATTTAATTAATGAATAATTTCATATTTCATACATTAATGCATTAACTATTATACTTTATTATTGACATTATAGTACCAATTAACTTTTTTTTATTTATTATTTCAAACATTATCTGTCATTCATATATTTAATTCACATATCTAATTTTTACAAAAATTTAATAATAATTTTAAAACACATCATTTTGATAATGTAAAACATATATGTCATTATATTAATTTTTTAAAACATATCATTTTAATTATAATTTTTCATAAAAATATTTTTTAAATTTAAATATGTTACATTCTTCGTAATTCTACCAATTTAATTGAAATTATTATTTTATTCTTATTATTATTTATTTCATGCACACATTAATTTTTTCATTAATAAATTTCTTGAGTATATATATTATATTATTCATGCTTTACATTCAAACTCTAAAATGTATACAATCTTTGCTCATGATCTCCTTGTAACTTACACAATTACACAATATAAAACAGTTACCACCATAAACAATTGAAATATATTTACTTTATAATGTTATTACATAGTTCAATTACTTCATATTCAATAAATTATTCATTAACATACATAAATCAAGTAATTTATTTTAACAAACTACCTTTTTTTAAATAAATACATATCTATAATATCACATATTTTTATTCACAAACTAACTCATAACTATTCATATCTATTTATTTTCCATTTTATTTTATTTCTATTTATAATATTCTTATAATACCATTTCATAAATTAATATATATATTTTTTACTTTTCTTTCTTAAAATAATAAAATGAAAAACATGTTACAATTTTTATCAATTTATTTTTAAAAAAAAAATCATTATAATGAAACATAACAAAATTAATTTTCCTTCAAATTTTATTAATTTAATTTTTTCAATAATTTTAAATTTTTTACCCGCATTTTAATAATAATTAAACACAAATTTCATTTTTTTACAAAATTATTAATTTCAATTTCTTTGATAATTATTATTTTAAATTTTTTCAAAAATTAATAATTACTAAACATTACAAAATTAATTTTTAAAAAAATTATTACTTTCTTTTTTCTGAATATAACTATTTTCCCCCCAACTTATTAATTTCATTTTTTTCTAAATTTAATAATAACTAACAATAACACATTTACTTTTTTTACCAAAATTATTATTTCAATTTTCTCCAAAAATTATTATTATTTTTCTATCATTTTCTCTTTCACCTATTTGACTCACATTATTTTTACACTTTTTTTTTATTTTTACATATTTCACCTAACAAATATTTCAATTCTTATTTTTTTACAATTAATTTTATTTTTTTATTAATTTAATTTTTTAACCAAATTTATTTAAACATAAGAAAATTATTTTTTCCCAATAATTGTTCATTTATTTTTTTCAAAAAGTATTAATAATTAAACATAACCAAATTATTTTTTCTTCTAATATTTTTAATTTCATTTTTTAAAAATTTATTAATTTCTTTTCCAAAATTTATTAATAATTAAACATAACAATAGTATTTTTTTCAAAACTTATTAAAATCATTTTTCTGAAATTTTTTCCCAAAAATTAGTTAAATATAGCAAAATTTATTTTCCCCACTAATTATTAATTTCCTTTTCTCTCCGAAAATGAATATTAATTAAACATAACAAAATCAATTTTTCTTCAACTATTATTAATTTACTTTTTTTCCATATTCATTACTTTTTCCAGCATTTAAATAATAATTATTAATAACAAAATTAATTTTTTAAATGAATATTATTAATTTCAATTTCTTTCATAATTATTAATTTAATTTTTTTCCGAAAATTAAAAATTACTAACCATTACCAAATTATATTTTTCATAATTATTACTTTAATTTTTCCCAAACTTACTTTTTTCATTCTTCCCGCAACTTCTTCATTTCATTTTTTTCTAAATTTAATTATTACTAAACATAACAAAATTACTTTTTTAAACAAAAATTTCTAATTTTATATTTACAAATATAATATCTAACAAATTATATATTTCACAAATTATATATAATATATCTAACAAATAATATCTAACAAATATATCTAACAAACAATATTTAACAAATATATCTAACAAATATATTTACAAATTTCTAATCATAATCAACACAACTTCAAAATAAATACAAAATAACTATCTAATAAATATAATATATATATACACACACACATCTACTTATCAATAATAATTTCAAAATATCACCTTAATGAAGAGCCACAAATCAACTTTAAATTTTCATAAAATTATTAAAGAATGAGGAAGGCGGAATGAAGTATTTTTTAAGGAATGGTGTTGGGTTGGGAGTATTTGGTTAATAGGGAGGGGGTCAGTTGTAGGAAAGAATAAATGAAGTAGGCATTGGTGGAGAGAAAAAGTTGGCCGTTGGTGGCTAGACATAGCTGTTAGTAGGGTAGAAGGGAAGAATGACACGTGGTATTGCAGTCTATGAAGTGGCAGCACATACAATCAAAAGCTGGCAAATCAAGTTGATTGGACAACCTAGATGCCACTTTAACCAACGTCCAGCCATGTGTTCGCCAAATCATCCCCCCATATACCATATCGTCATGCCATCTGTCCCTCTTTCCACCACATCATCTGACCACCACTTTGATCAGCATCCAAACCTAAAAACACATCAAAAAGGGAAATACTTTTCCTTTTACACCAAAAGAGGAATTTTTTTAATATTTCACACCAAATAAGTAAAATGCTTTGAAGGAAATTGAGAGAGTAGAATTTCCTTAAGAAGTAAAAGTAGTAACAATTTCACAAGCCTCCTTTTTGATTGTACAAACTTCAAACAAACATAAGGAATTCTTTGCTAAGATATTTTCAACTATAAAGATTATTATAGAGGAAATCTTTGAGAAATTAATCTAAGAAGTTGTAGTTTTTATGGGGGATGTCAATAAGAAATACTCATAAAACTACTTATAAAGTGATTTTCTATTGATTCGTAAATAAAAGTAAATGATGTTGATTCCTCTAGGAATAAATTGGTTTCTAAAAAACTCGGAAGGTAAAGAAAAGTTACTCAAGGAAGTGTTATGATTGGAGGAACATATCAACCGCCCGTAAGAGAGATGAAATTCACATTTCTCTAAGAGTATGTGTTCCAAACTCAGAGGCAACTATAATGAAAGATCATTTTCCTATCATTTTTCCACATCCCACTAAACAAAAATGTTGTTAAGGAGATTGGAGAAACCAAATTGCCCCTTAACCAAACCATTTGTAATAAGAAGAAAATTAAGAGGAAAATTTATTATAAGTATCATAACTCTTAGACTCATTTTACTAATTTTTACTGGAACTTTCAAAATAGTCAAAATAAAATCCATAAGGGAAAGCTATAGTTCCATGAAAGAGGGAAAATCATACCAAAAAGGAGAAATCTTGATAGGGGAAAGGTTTGCACCCAAGGCATAAATGCAAATGATTTTCCTAAGGTGGTCAATAGATCAGTTGAAGAGAGATACAATATTTGGAATCCCAGCTAAAAGAACTCAAACTGAAATTGATGAAAAATAAGAGATTTAATCATGTGTACAATACGTATGAAAATCTTGAGAGGATAAAGCTTAGATTTAGTTGAATCAACCTCAATTCATAATTTCTTCAAAGGAACAATGATATTTTCTTAAACATAAGAAATTTCCCCAACCAAACCTTACTGAGAAATATAAGGCTATAGAGATTCATAAAGAGTAAAAGAGCTTAGGGAAACAACAAGAAGTCAAAGGGGAAATGATTAAAGAGCTTGGGACAAAAGGGAAGATCAGGAGGAAACTATAAATCCAACACTTGAGAAAGTCAACAAAAAAATCTCGTAATCTAATAGAGGCAAGAGAAAGTTAACAAAAAAATCTCATAATCTAATGGAGGCGATAAGAAGGCTGATAGACCTATGGTTGGTAATATCCTTATTTTATTTAATTTTATTTTCACTTTTATTTTATTACTCTTTTGTTCCCAGAAAAAAAAGACAAAAAAGAATAGGTAGAAGAAAAAGTAAAAGATGAAGAGTCAAGGGGAAAAACATGCATACTTAGTATGACTTTGATCAAAGCTAGTTATAAAGTGCTTCTCGGATTACAAAATAAGGGAAAATATTAATAAAACACTATCAAACAATTAATAATAGTCGACTTACTATTATAGGTCACTTATGATTCAAGATCACAGTTTTCATAATAAAATAAATGTAAGTTTAATTTTTTACCACAAAAATAACTGATTTCCCTACTATGATTTATTGGAAACACAATATTTTGGTTTAGTTTTTATTTTCTTAAATTAATCAAAATGGGTTAGTTTAAACAATTTTTACAAGCATTGCAATCAAAACCATTTCATTTCTCCAAGAAATATAGTTTATTTATTCATTTACCTAAGTATCAATTTTTATCAAAGTTTTAACTCATTTCTTCTAGTTTCTAGAAGTTACACATTATACTCCTTTAATGGAGTGACTAAAATCATCATTTCTTTTTAGTATTGATGAGATTAGTTTATATAAATATAAACCATCTCATAAAGAGCATTTATTTACATCATAAAGTAAATTTATTTTTATAATTTAAAGCTAATTAAGTGAATTAATTAATATTAATTTATTTTTAATTAATTAAATAGATTAAACAATAAATTTATGAAAAACATGAGTGGAGTAATTTGGAAATGACATGAAAGTTGGTAAAACTAATTTTAAGGGGATTCTAAAAGTGATAGTTGAAGGGAATGAAGACTATAAATAAATAAGAAGTAAGGACAATCTTTAAGGAACAATCACAATCAAGAAAATCACTCTAAACAAATAAATTTCATTATAGTATTTATTTTTACATAGCCTTCTGTTCGTAATATTTTTGTGTTGCGAGCATGCCAGAGAATTGAAGTATTCTCAAACTGTGTGCGCCTTCTGACTTCTTGATCAAAAGAATTGTGGATCTTCAATTTGCTTGTAATAGAGAATTAAGCTGAGGAACATAATGCTAAACAAGAACGAAATAAAAAAATAATGGGTAATTAAATTAAAAGGAGGGCTGTTTAATAATAAGAGAAAT
>CANYBF012897217.1:0-11515 GCA_948192965.1 Dalechampia spathulata | reverse complement strand
ATTGAACATTTGCATACAATAAGAATCTCATTCCATAAACTCTTTATGGATTCCTTTGCACTGTTCCAATATCATGGACTTCAATATATAGTTTAATACTCCAAGTAAAACAAGTTCATGTAAAACATTATACTATATAATTAATAATGCCTTTATTAATGAAATGTATAATTCAAATACACATGATGCTCTAAAGCATACATTAACATGAGCTTCATGTATTCAGCGTAAGGCTTGAGCCTTTCTTCTTTGACATCCCACTCGACCGTGGATTGGTGCATGACAATCATTGAATCACCAAATATCTGTACATCTTGGGCACTAATCATTAGCAATGATTCTAGCCCGAAGAGACATGCTTCATATTCAGCCATATTATTGGTGACTGAGAAGCTCAACCACTTTGAAAGCATTATTAGCTTGCCTTCAGGAGTGATTAGCATAACTCCTACACCTACACCTCTTCTATTAACTATGCCATCGAAGTGCAACTGCCATTTCTGGACATCAACTACCCCCAAGTGCTCGTCTGGGAAGTCCAGTTCAAAGGTCTCAGAGTCATCTATTGGCCTGAATGCTAAGAATTCAGCAATCGCTTTGCCTTTGATCACCTTGGTAGTGATGTATTGTACATCAAACTCTGATAACAAGATTAGCCACCTGGAGAGTTTCCTACTAGCGAAGGAGCTGCATACAATTACTTTATAGGATTAACCTTGGAGATTGCCTGTATTTGGTACGACTGGAAGTAATGTCTGAGTTTCTTGGTGACCCAGACCATAGCCATGCATAGCTTCTCAACGATGCTATACTTGCATTTGGTTAGCAGTAGCTTCTTGCTCAGGTAGTAGACAACATGTTCGACTCCGGCATCATTCTCTTGAGCCATCATAGCACCCAATGACTCCTCCTCTAAGGCTAGATAGAGTAGTAGTGGTTTCCATGGTCGAGGCAGTTGCAAGATCGGTGGGTTGGAGAGATAATGCTTCACCTTCTCAAATGCAAACTGGCAATTCTCATCCTAAACCATAGGTTGGTTCTTCCTCAAAAGCTTGAAGATGGGCTCACACATGGTAGTGAGCTTAGCGATGAATCTGCTGATGTACTGGAGCTATCCCAAGAATCCCCTAACTTTTGTTTCAATTCTAGGAATAAGCATCTCAATGATCAACTTTGCTTTATCAGGATCCACTTCGATACCCCTTTAGATAATAATGTGACCCAATAGCTTGTCGGATGTCACCCCAAATGTGCACTTCTTTGGATTTAACCTGAGTCCATATTTCTCGACGTGTATGAGAAATCCATCAAGAGCAGCCATATGTTCTCCTCTGGTGGGAGATTTCACCATCATATTATCGACACAGACTTCGACCTCCTTATGGATCAAATCATGTAACAACATTATTGCAGCTAGCTGGTAGGTAGCACCTGCATTCTTCAAGCTAAAGGGCATGACCTTATAGCAGTAGGTCCCCCATTCTGTGATAAAAGCTATCTTCACCTTATCTGCAACTGCCATTAGGATTTGGTTGTACCCCGAGAATCCATCAGCAAAGGAATACATAGTGCTAGCAGTTGTGCTATCGACCAATACATCAATGTGAGGTAAAGGAAAGTCATCCTTCGTGCATGCTTTATTCAGATCCTGGTAGTCTACACAGACTCTAACCCTGCCGTCTTTCTTGGAAACTGGAACTACATTGGCCAACGATTCTTGGTAATCAACCACTTCAAGGAATTTAACATCCAACTACTTCTGGACATCTTCCTTGACCTTCTATGCCCATTCTTGTTGGAGGCACTACAGCTTCTATTTAACTTGGTTGAACCTCGGCTTGGTAGGAATTCTGTGTTACACGATGGACCTGTCGACACTCAATATGTCTTCATAGCCTAAAGCAAAGGCTTTTATGTGCTTTTTCAATGCGTTGATTATTTCTGTTCTCTCTTCAAAGGTCAAGTCTAATGCAATCTGGAGGAGACATGGCTTATCATCTGTGTTAATGTTAACATTTTCAATGCAAGATGCATTAATGCCAAAAATGCTCATGTAATGCTCATGCTCATGCATAATGCCATCAGAATACACATCACAAACATAAGCAAAGTTGATCTTTATTGCTTCATACTTTGAGGGGATTACATCATCATTAAAAAGTATAGAAATAGGGACATCAGTATCCTCATACAAAAGCTCCTTGAAGGTGCTATCCACTAATATGGCTATGTCCTCGTAGACCTTTAGCAGCAGCAGGTCTTCAATGTCCAAGTCCTACAGCTTGGATCCCAGTGCAATGACTGTAGTGCATTTTGGCTCCAAGCATCCAGTAGTGAGATTAGTGACATCACCAAAAATCTGAAAAGCTTTATCAGGGTTGATGGTAAAAGTAGCAGCAGTCTTTCCAACTGTGGTCAAGGCTGATAGATCACAGACATTGCCAAAGATGGCAAACTGTTGCTCAAAGAAGTCATCCAAGTTAGGCAACTCGGGAGCATGGTCGTGCTATGTCTCTTCTTGGATGAAGAGAACCATCTTGTACTCCTCTGGCTGGCCTGAGGTGTAGGGATCAAACCCAATGTAGTACCTCTCTTCCCACATGGCTGTAGGAATATCAAATTCCACTAGACCTTGCTAGTACCGACCTAAGCCTTTGCCAGGCACAAAGTTCATCAGTTGCATCATTCTCTCCACAATGGGACTCAATTGGTAAGAGTAGGATTCAGGCTCTCTGATGGTAGTAATCTGAAAGCCGGTCATGAGAGGGATGTCTTCTCTGATGTAGGCCAGAGCTACCTCATCATCAGCAACAATAGTAACCACACTTTCGTTATGTGGGAACTTAATTTTCTGGTTTAGGGTGGATGGCACACTTCCTAGGGGATGAAACCACGGTCAGCCCAAGAGTAGCACAAATGACACGGGAATGTCCAGGACTATGAATTCTACCACTGATTCGATCGACCCAATAATGACAGTGGCAGTGAAGGTGCCAGTAACCTCCCATTTGGACTCATCATATGCTCTGATGATGGTCTTGGAGGGCTTCAAGTCTATAAGCTGAACCCCTAGCTTAGGTAACACCTTGAGCGGGCAAACATTGATGCCTGACCCATCATCCACCATGACATAGGGGGTGGAGAAGTTTATGATATTCATCTTGATGAAGAGCGCTCTATTATGGCCGATTCCCTCGGCTGGTAGATTCGTGTCAAAGAAAGTGATCATACTAGAAGGTAGTTCCTGGTTCACTAGCTGACTCTTCATGCTAAAGGTAGAAGTAGAGGGAGAGATCCTCATGCTTGAGAGTGCCTTGACGACATCCCGTTGATGCTGTTGGGAGGATAATACCAAATCCCAAATGCTGATGTTAGCTTGCATCTTCTTCAGCTGTTTGACGACAACATTATCAGGCTGAGCAACCTGATTAGCTGGCTGTGGAGCTGAAACATTGCTTGGACCAGCCACATCCCTGGTGGGTCTAGCCTCGATCAAGTTCTTAAGAGCTTCTGACTTCTTCCTGAGGTTGGGAGGAGTTAACACTTTACCATTATGAGTCATGTTGTGGACTCGTAAAGACATCTTATTAGCACTTAACCTTTTATGCTGCTTGGGCACTTTTAGTGTTAATTTAGCTACCTTGGGAGTCTCAGCCGACTTACCCTTATCAAAAGCCTATGAGTATGATGTTTTTGGCTTAGAGGGATTCTGAGTAGCTGCTGACTCATCCTTAAAGCTGTCATACCATATATCGATGGCACCAATGTCGAATCCACCACTAGGATGAAAGGTAATAGCAGGCAACTGAGTGTTCCCCTTACTGTTAAGAGGAGAGAATGAGCTAAGGATCAGGGATTCTGGCAACCCTGATTGGATCATGTAGGTGCGGTTGGCTTTATGGTAATTAGGCAGCAGGTTTCTTTTGGTTGATGGCTTGGACTTCTCAGGGTCCTCAATCTCACCAGAGTCAATGAGATTTTGAATGACTAGTCTGAGGGAGCAACAGTCATCAGTGTTGTGGCCGTGATGCTGGTGATAGTGGCAGTATGTTTTGGTGTCCACTGAGGCTAAGGGTGGTGTTTTAAAATTTGGTTCAAGTAGTTTGATGAGTTTGGCTTTGAGAAGGCATCCAAAGACCTTGGAAAGTGGCATTCCAAGATTCAAGAATCTTTTAGATGGGGTAGTGTTTCAAAGTATGGGATTTGGTGTTTGCACAGCATTGATGTACTGTGGTTTTGGTATTTGCAGGGAGTTGGCATAGTGAGGCTTTGGTTCCGTTTGTATGTAGGTTGTGGTTTTGGGTTTCGGGAAGGAAGACTCCTTTTTTCTTACCCTCAGTTTGCTCGATGCGTTATCCCACTGAGTAGTTGTCCTCAAAAGTATGGAACATCTAATATTTCAGCTTATCCTGGTAGAGTGGTAGTGACCCCATGATAAGCTTGTTGATCATGTCAGATTTGGATGGCTTTTGTCTGATTAATGCAGCTTTATCCATCCGCCTGCTAAAATAATCCATGAAGGACTCAGAGGGTTTCTACTTAACCATTTCTAAATCTATTAGGGTTACATCAAATCAGGACTTGAACCCGTACTGTTTACAAAAAGTAGTACAAAGAGGCTTCCACTTGACGGTGGTCGCCTTGTTCAGACTATGATACCAGGCTAGCGCTGGTCCCTCCAGTGAGATGAAGAAGAGCCAAACTATCTGATCATCTGACAGGTCAGTAGTGCTCATTAGCATGGTATAGGTCTTCAAATGGTTCTTTGAGTCCCCAACTCCATTGTACTTGGGAACGTCAGGGAGCTTGAACTTGGCAAGTAGCCCCTTGATGACCCAGATAGAGAACTCATCGAAGTCTAGGTCAGACCCCATGCCTTTGGTCTTCATGATGGTCTGCAGTTGTTCTATCTTCTGCTCTAAAACAGTGGTCTCAGATTTTTGAATATCATGTATATGGAGGGAGACGTCATCATCAGTCTCTATGTCATACAGGTTGACACCTTTCCCCTTTTCCTTGATCGGAGCTGGTGCGGTGATGAACTTAGCAAGGCTAAGAGCCTCCTAGATCTGCTATTACAGGACAGTCTTGAAGTCATCATTCAAGAGCTTGGCTACAGACAAGTCAATGAGCTTCTAAACTGTAACGAGTGTGGTCTCATCTAGTGCTGGGGCAGCAGGGTCAAATGAGGATGCGACATTCCTAGCATTCTGAGAGTTTGACATGGTTCTGTACAAGATAGAAAGAGTTAGCATGGATGCTTGAGTATGCACATGTGGTTGCATATGGTGCATGTGATACGACACATAGGATATATGTGTGACCTATGCTAGGAAATATGCGATGTTATAGCTGCAACAAAGTGAGTTATCATGCGTATGCATGGATGTACATGTTGCATCATGTAAGATGTATGTGTGTCCTATGCTAGGAAACATCTAGTGTTATGGTTGCAAAGGAAATCTGTTAGTAGATTACATGAGTATGCATGTATGCGTGTTTAGACAGAAAACATGAAAAGGGTTAGCGAACACATAGCATGTAGTAGTACTCCCTTCCAACCTTATACCTCTACAAGAATTGGTCAATTCAAGTTCTCCTGTCCTAGGTGGGATACTAACCCGGAGTTACATTGGGAACTCAAAGTGCGATTCTCTTAAATAAGAAAGCGAGAGGTTTGATCGTTGTCTGATCATATGAGGGATTACGATAAAAACCCGACAGCATTTCTACCTAGCCATATTGCAATGATAAGTGAATGCCAATGGAATTGGCATGAGGTTTTGCAACCATACGGAATCATGAAAAGATTCTGACTCTTAGTAGAGCAATACGGGCATGATCATATTATTATGATAAGAGTACACCCATGGAATAAGCGTGAGGTTATGTAACCATATGGAATCATGAAAGGATTTTGACTCTTAGCAGAGCAATATGTGGGAGGAGAATAGGTCGGGTCTATGCAAATCCACTTACGTGATAAGGCAAAGATCCACATAGCATGTAATAAGGGTCCTAGTTTGGAATGTTGCTAGGCTTACTACATGGGCTTTAGTCCAATTTTGAGAACAAGCTAAGGACTCCCGCCACATTGTACATAACCTATCCAACCAAATGGATTCATCGATATAGGACTATACCTCACATCTATCCATCAGGAATCATCGATGGTTATCAGTACAGTGTAGCGAGTGGTGAAGGTAAATGTGCTTTCCCAAGGAGTCGAATGGAGTCCAAGGTACTCCCTCACTCACAATCACCAGCTTGACACAGGACCATGGTGGTGTGTGCGGATATGGACTAGTGTTGTGATGCATACAATTAATCCAACTACGATGGGAAAATTGATATGGAAACTCTTAGATGCCACCACTCTTTCACCGTGATGTCCTCAGTGGAGTCACCATTGTAAGCGCTGGTTTTTGCCAGGGACCACACTTGGAGTGAAAGCGTAGTCTTTTTAAGGGGTTCCCTTAGGGAATGATACAGACTTAAAAGACTCGCAAGGGAGTCACCACCGGATGGTTCTGGATTAGTCCAACCGACCCATAGCATGAATGCTAGTTAAACCCTTCAGAGATTGGGTTTGGGTGGTGGAGATCTATTCTATGAGTTTCCAAAATCAATTTTACCATTATAGTTGGATTTAATTACCCTAGGCAAGCAAGCATACGAGCGTAAATGTAAGCACACAGCACAATATATGATTTGGCATTGCAAGGTTGCACGTAGAATGGTATATAATGCTATATGAAATTTAGATGGCATGGCATATGCATAGCATGCCAAATAGCGAAAAGGTAACATGACATATGCATGTCATGTGATTATGAATGACATATCATATGCATGACATGGCAACCAAGCATGTATATAAGCATATAATATGGCAAATAGCGTATAGCATTATGCGTTAATGTTTTGGATTATTTTAGCGTATGCGTGGCTTATGCATAGCATATGCATGTTTTATGAGATGAATGGCATATCATATGCATGATATATGAATGAATGACATACCGTATGCATGGCATATGAAATGATACATGGTATGGCATATGCATGACATGGCATAGTGGATGACATACCTTATGCATGGCATGTGAAATGGATAACATATTGTATGCGTGATATATGAGGTGATGCATGACATACCATATGTATGGCATGTGAAGTGACATACCTTATGTGTGGTATGTGTATAGCATGGCATATACATGACATGTTACATGGATGACATACCATATGCATGGCATGTGAAGGATGTATGGCATGGCATATGCATGTCAAGGCATAATGATGTGTATGTGAATGTGTATTCAGCATAGTATATATGATGGCATACGGTATGATATGTGTTATGGCATACGACATGTCATGGCATCGTGGCATAATGACATGTGATATGGCATATATATGCATGGCAAGGTATATTGATTGCATGTATTGGAATGCGTATTTAACGTAATTGGATTGCGTATTGTATTATGTATTGGTGTATTTATATGTATGAGCATACAAAATACAGTATGTTATGGTATAGCATATGCATGGCATGCATAGTAGTGTGTGATTGTGTCATGTGACATGGCATGTGACATGAATGACATATATATTTAAGCAAATATAAATCATCCACAATTAAAAATAATTAACGGCCGGAGAAAGGGATCAAAGAAATAGGGGATACGCACGGGGAAATAAGGGAAATTATTACAGACTGAATTAAATAATTCTACCCTATTACAAAATATCCTTGCATACATTATCTTTCAGGGCATTAAGTAATACCCCATTTCCTCGGTTTTGTACGATCCAAAATGCCCAAATGGAATATGTAAAAATAATCAAATAAAATTCATTAGTAGCAAATGAATTTAGGATTTATTTGACTAGTTTAATGCCATATGAAGGCATAAACCTAGAGTCAAAATCCAGTAATTATTAGGCAATAATTCTAAAAATTAACATGAGCCGGATCGTGAAAATTCATTTTTATAAAAATAATTTTAAGTTAAATTATTTATTCTTTGATCATGGAAAATCAAATGGTAGTGCTAACATCACTTGGAATAATTTGGAGATAGCCTCTCAACCAATTTGAATCCAATCATTTCGAAAATCGTATTTATACGATCAAAAATTACATTTTATCGTAAAAATTAATTTTGAGGCCAAAATTAATTAAATGAATTTATTTTACGATAAATCCAGAATACTTGAGCCACTGTAAAGCATCAAATACCACTGAATATGTCAAAAATATAGTGAAATACGGTCTGAAAAATAATTTTTTTAGAAAAATACGAACTATGCGAGCTGCGCATCAGGTTATGTGCGCCACACAGAGACTATGTGTGGTGCACATAGCATGATATGTGGCATACATAGTTGAGGAATCTGTAAGAAAATTAAATCTGTTAGTACAAAAATGATCTACAGATAAAAATATGCAAGTTTAATGAAGACAGTACCTCATTTTGAGCACGAATTGGCCTCCGATTTTGCAAACCAAACAATTAATTAAGTAATTAATTGAAATAATTAATTTTAAGGCTAAAATCAAGTAGATTTGGATAATGTTTGATAGATTCAGAACCCCAAGTGCATGGAAAAGCTACTAGAGTCACTGGAAAATTCAGATCTGGAGCAAATCGGGTGAAAATCAAGTTTTTCTGTAAAAATTGGGATCTATGTGTGCTACACATAGATCTATGTGTGCCATGCATAGGCTATGTGTGGCACACATAGATGTATATGTGGCACACATAGTGTAAAAAACTGGCAGAAAATCAAAAATTTTCAAGCAGAAACCCTAGATCCGACCCCGATCTAGGTAGATCAAACCCGAAACTAGAGTTTTGCTTGAGGATTTGCATCCAAATCAAAGAAAATAATTTTAAAATTAAAATTATTTAAAATTCAGCTCATTTTAAGGCAGATCTAGGACACCCAAGGCATGGAAAAGCCTTGAATGCCACTAGAGTGGCCAGATCGGGGAAGAAACAGACGAAAAAATGAGTGAAAAATGGCATTTTCTTTGAAAATTGGAGGCTATATGTGCAGCATATAGGCCTATGTGTGCCACATATGTGCTACATGTGGTGCACATAGATCTATATACGTAACATATAGTTTGAAAAATAGAAGAAAACAGAAGAAAAATGGAAAAATATGAGGATTTACCTTATTCTAGCAGCTTTTCTTCCTTGATCTTGCTTCCTCATGCATTTAGGGAGCTTGACTAGAGCCAATTTGTCTCTAAATCCAAGTAATTTAATTAATTAGGGGCCTAATTAATTGTGGGAGTATTTTGGTAGAGGTTTGGCTTGCCTTTTGGCAATTTTCAGGATCCATTTTACAGACCCCAAGCTCTATATTTATAGAGCAATTTTTGGGCGTGGCAATTTTGTAATTTTCACCCAGATTTGAAAATTTTGAAGGCTATGTGTGCAGCACATAGCCCTATATGCGTAGCATATAGTTTTTGGACCATCAACGTAAGGTCCACTGGGGCCATAACAGGATGTGCACCCCATGCCAAATAAGCGTCATTTGGCATTCTAAGACTTTTTCGTGAAGGAAAGTTTTCCGGATTCGGTCCCGAAAAGGCTCCTGACCAAACGTCTTTACTATGCAATGTGCGGTGCGCATAATGCTATGCGCTGCGCATATAGCTATGCTCTTTGCCCGCACATGCAAAACATGATGTGTGCCATATGTTCAGGAAGATGCAAATGACGTTTCGAGTCACTTTGCAATTTTAAGTTTTTCCAAATTCGACCTCGAACAATGAGTTTTCGCTAACGGGCCTGTTTTAGGGCCTGCAGCACTATTTTGGCCCAAAATGGCATTCGTCGTGCCAAAAGGTCGTGCTTCACATAGGCACTAGTGAAAATGTGTTCTATATGCATAGGACACTCGAATTAGGCTAAGTTGGATGGTGGGCCCCATATATGTACTATTCATGATGAATAGTACCTTAATGGGCCGCATAACATAGTGGGCCTAAAAGATGGCAAATAGCATGCCAAGCGCTTTGCCTTGAGTAAGGCAGCAAGTGAGATGTGTTCTATGCGTACAGAACACACATAATAGAATTACAATGGGTAGCGGGTCCCACTAATGCTTGGTGGGCCCCACAGTACGATGAGCCCTGAATGTGGCATTTGGGATGCCACACGATGTGCCTTGCATAAAGTAGCCGTGAAATGTATTCTGTAAGTACAGAATACACAGAATAGGCCAATGTGGCATTTGGGATGTCACGGGATGTGCCTTGCGTAAGGCAGCTGTGAAATGAATTCTGTAAGTACATAATATACATAATAAGTTGATGGAGGTGGTGGGCCCTACTTATGCACTATTCATAGTGAATAGTGCCCCAGGGCTCAAAATGCAATATTTTGCATTCTGCAATCTCTGTCTCGCATAGGCAAGAGTATAGTATGCTCTATATGTACAGAGCATTCAGAATAAATAATAACACTAGTGGGCCCCACCTGTGCACTATTCATGATGAATAGTGCCAAATGCCTAAAATGCAATATTTTGCATTTCGTGTGGTTTGCCTCGCGTAGGCAACAATGAAATGTGTTCTGTATGCACAGAACACTCAGAATAGGGAAGTGAGGGTGGCGGGTCCTGCCAGGTGCCATGGTGGGACCCACCAGCACTGATGTATTCTGTTCACCAGAATATTCAAGGGAACCCATAGAGGTCTATGTGCATAATTGGGGTCGATATCAGGGACTAATATCGAATCGAATCTACAGGAACCCGAAATAGCACGAGTGTGAAAAGTCAAGGTCAACAACAGTTATGACTTTATTATTGAAATGTTTGAAATGCTTATAGGAATTATTGGTGAGATGTTATATAGTTTATAATCTTCCCTATGTTCAATCTATGATTGCTATTACCTTATAAAACTATAATTTAAATTACATTGTACCTATTGTCGCACCCTGTTTTTGGACCGGCTTAACTCGGATCGGATTCGGGATGATTTGGGGCCAGTCCGGGTTAGTCTACGGCTAATCCGGATTGATTCTGATCACTCTGGGCCAATCTGGGCCAATTCTGGCCCGTTCCGGGGCGTCACACGCCGCATATGTTTTAGCCCCACCGCATATGTCTAAACATACGCGTTCACGTATGTCTCTAGGGTTTAGCATATGTGGACATACGCGATCGCGTATGTTTTAGGGTTTAGCATATGTAGACATACGCGATCGCGTATGTCTCTGGGCAGTAAAAAATAAAAGCTTTCTAACTCCATTCGGAAAGGGGTTGGCGTTTTGAGGGTTTTTAGGACTTAACCTAATCGATTTTTGACGGCCGTCAAGCACAAAAGAACGTGTTTTATCATTTGCCTAAGCTAATTTTGATCAATCTAAGCAATAGGATTAAAATAAACTCACCAACAATCATTTTAGATTAAGTGTTTTTATTCCCTAATGCTTGGAGCTTGGATTTTTCTTCTTCTCCCCTATACTCGGAGCGTAGGAGA
>CANYBF012897043.1:0-13540 GCA_948192965.1 Dalechampia spathulata | reverse complement strand
TTGTAGCGTGTATTATTCTAGTATTAGCGAAGAGATGTTAAAGGAGAATATTGAGGAGTTGAAAAATCGTTCTCGTGTTCCACCGCCTGATCCATCGTGGCACACGGGATTAGGGACGGAGATTTTAAAGTTTCCTCTTCGTTCTATCGAAAAGTTATTCGCTCCTGTTATGCCCGAGGATGAACCCACATCCCGTTCTGATCCGAGATCGCAAGGTCTCCTTGCACAGTTTCTGGAAGAGGCTTCAAGCGTTGTTCCTTTTTGGGTTGGTGCACATCTTGCGGGTCGTGCTCTTAGTGTTATGCCTACCCCAGTAACTAAGATTGCAGGTGCCGCGCTACAAGGTTTATCTGGTTTAGCTCTGAAATACGCCCCCCGAACAGCTTCAGCGGTATCCAAAGTAGCCAATATCCCTAATGCAGCTGGGGCTTTATACGCTTATGTATCTTCTAAGGCTGAAAATTCCAAGCTCCATCAATCTTTAGGATTAGACAAGGAAACCGCGGATGAACTGGCTTGGAGAGGTGCTATGGTTCATACGGCAGCGATGTTAACACCGGCAGCTATCGCCAGTAAATCGGCGTTAAAGACAGTTGTTTCAGGTGCGGCTCTCAGTATCCCTTTTGGTATGGTTGATCGTGGTTGGTCGTCGAGAGTGTTAGAAGATAACGGGCATCATGAGATGGCTCGCCAATATAGAATATTTGATATGGAAGCTTTGATGGGGGATGCTCTTATTGGGCTTTTTTCGGAGCGATGCATTCGCCACAGGTAAAAGATATGTCATTACGTCTTATAGGGGATCTTAAAGACGGTATCAGTGAAAGACTCACCTATCGCCATATGAACAAGGATTCAAGCTTCGGGCTGCATACAAGCTATGAAGCTCATCAGGCTCATCTGGATACATTAGCCCATGGTATTGACAGAATTTCTCAAGGAGAACATCCGACTTTTGACAAAGATAAGCTAAATACTATTTTAGAAAATACCATTGAAGACCCTCATTTCAAATCTCATCTTCCAGAGATTGAACCCCAGCCAATTAGGGAAACTAAACAAGACACTACAGGTGTGCCTTCACTTGAAAAGGTAACAGGTGCTACAGGCGAGCACCCAACAACAGATCTTTTACCCCAGATCGACACGCACGCATCCGAGAGGTTTAGAGGTTTAGAGAAAGTCTCACCAGAATTAGCGAAAGAGGTGGTTGCTGCGACTCATGAGGAAGTTCATATGAGTAAGTTAGTCAAGGAGAAGAACCTTTTTCAGGTGGCTATTGACTGTTTCTTGCGGATAGGAGGACACTAAATATGAGACCAGAATGCATTCAAGCTGTTAATAGTGCAGCAGGTAAGGTTCTGTCTGAAAACGAAATAAACCGTATAGAAGAAGACATTATTCATCATTACAAGGACATTTCTCAAGAGGGTTTATCAACAGCCGAGCGGTACCGATTAGCAGGCGAGAGAGCTCAAGAGACACGTATTAGGGACACTGCTAAACAAATACATACCCATATTGATGAAGCCTATAAGAGGCATGCGGTTTTGGCCCAAGTTCAGGCGGGGCTTTATGGTAAATCTCAGGCTTTATTTAATAAGCTTTTTCATAGGGCGGGATCAGCTGAAGTACCATTAGAGAAGAAAATAGAGGCTCATAGCACTCAGGTGCTAGCCCCGTTTTCTCGTTACAATGAGGTGGGTTCAAAAAACCTCGGGTTTACCTTAGACAAGCAGTTCAGCCTTGACGTCTTTGATGAGATGTTGGGCAAGAAAACTCAAAACTCTCACGCCTCATCGCTGAATAAGCTCTACCAACAAACTATGAGAGATCTTCATGTTCAAGCTCAAGATGCTGATATTGGTTTTAAGTTTCGGGAAAACCGCATTCCTCAGCCGATGAGTGTTGATAAACTATACGCTACTAAAAAACCAGATTTTATCCAAAGCATGTTTGATTTAGTCGATCGCTCTAAATATAAGAACGCTGATGGATCACTTTATACTGATGCTCAAATGGCGTCTCTTTTTGGGGATATTTATGAAGAGCGGATATCTTCAAAAGGACAAAGCACTCATTCCCCGTTTGCTCCTAAAGTGGGAAAGAAGCGAGACTTTGAGCGAGTATTTCATTTCAAAGACGGACAAGCTCATATGGATTTTATGGATCAGGTCGGGGTTAGCACAAACGTTAATCAGATATTATCCTCAGATATTAAATCCTTGTCAAAGGATATTGTTATCGCTCGTGAGTTGGGTGCTAATGCTGATACTTTTGTTAAACAAACCATTGAAAAGTTGATTGCTCAGGACATGCTCGCCTCAGGTGGTGAGAAAGGCGCAAAGGATTTTTTAGGGCGAAATAAGCTTGATGTTTTGAAAAACGCTATGCTCAATATGTGGGATGTTATGCGAAATGGGGAGACCATAGAGAATGGGCTATGGGCAAATAGAATAGCGGGGGCTAGAGCGTGGGTATCAGCAAGTATGCTGTGGAAACACCCGATAGGGGCTTGGTTAGAGGACGGGTGGATTAGCAACCAAATGTTGTCTCGCATCGGTATTGGAGAGGAGGAAATAAAACGAATTACTCGTAAGCCTTTCAAAGAGAGAATGGATATATTGAGCGATGTAGGACTTTTTGCGGAAGGGATTGTTGCACATGGGCGTAACTTGATGGATGTTGCTGATGCCTACCAAGCAGGTCATAAGCTTCACTCTTTGGTGCATAAGTGGTCAGGAGCTGAATATCTAGATAAGAGAGCATAAGCTCTCATGCGTTGATTGTATATAATCAGATCGGAAGAATGGCAGATAAATACACATCCCTTAAAGATTTACACGCAGATCCTAGTCTTGATCCATCAGTGATGGCATTTTTTAAACAATTAGATGAGGTTGATTTTGCCGTTATCAAGAAAGCAAAGCCATTAAGTAGCCCAGATAATGATTTATCAGCGAGAACCCCAAGTAGCATTCGCAATATCTCGGATGCTACACTGCATGATTTGGCTCAGGGCGAAGCCAGGCTATTAAAAGATAAAGTCGCAAATAAGCTTAATGCTCTTGTGCTTGATAATTTACAAACGTCAGTTAGAGGGGCAATGAGTTCGTCACTATATGATCGGCAACGTTTAGGTCTTTTGAAGCTCAAAGCAGGAACATTTGCAGGCGAGGCATTACGAATGTTCCTCCAATTTACCACTACCCCTACAGGGGTGCTCCTCAATACTTTGGATTTGCATAACTCAGCTAAAATGCCAAAGGGGGCATCTCTGGCATTAGACCATGTCAGGCTTAAATACGCTGCAACTATGGTGTCAGCTGGTATCGGGACAGCTATAATCAAAGCTCTCATCAAAGGGGAAGACCCCAGAATATCGGATGTTTTACTTGATGCTACACTTAAAAGTGGGGCAATACTTCCTTACGTGGACCGCCTGTGGAGGATGTTCGAAAGCGGTGGCGCTTCAGGGTTACTAGGGGCAACCCCACAGGCAGGAATGAATATAATTCATAGCCTTATTAAAGGAGGCGCGGGGGCTAACGATGCTTCCACTAATATGGCGTATGGAGTTCGTAATATTATACCTTTTGCTAGAATGTGGTATACTCAAGCCGCATTCGAACATCTGTTCCATCAGTATATTCTTGAAGAGCTTAACCCAGGGCATTTGGACAGACAAAGGCGAAAAAAGGAAAAAGCAGGCGTTGGGGTTTTCCAATCAACGTTTATGGAATGATAGACATATGTGAGGTAGCTATATGGCGTTGGCTACAAGAGGTTATTGAGTAATGGCTAAGAGACAAGAACAATATATAACAAGACAAGAGTTCAATGATCTCAATGCCAAATTAGATTGTCTTATTACGCATTGTAGGCTTTTTGCCTAGCACTACAGTGAACAACAAAAAGGTGTAGAAGAGATTTTACAACTCTTACAAACCTCAAAAGGTCTCGTTACCCTTGTTAAGACCTTTGGTACAATAGGTGCTTCACTCACAGCCATAATATACTTTTTTCAAAACCTTAAAGGATGGTTAGCTAAATGATTCAGTCGTTTTTAGCAGGTGGAATATTTAGGTTTGCTCTTCGTTTTATACCATCTGTTTTAGAGAAGATAGTAGATGTTGTATCAGAATATCTGATGCAGAAGCAATCGATAGAATACGAAAAAATGAAGCTAGAATTAGCGAAGATTGATAGTTCTACTCAACTTGATCTTGAAGCGATTAAACACGGGATTGAAGAACTTAAGGCAGATAAGCCAATTAGACTAGCCCGCATTAAAGCTCAAAAGATTCAAAGTGGTATTAAGTGGATAGATGGTTTCAACGCTTTAATAAGACCTCTTACACCCCTTTTTTGGATGATTGTTTATCCTTTATTAGTTTGGTGGAGTGCGAAAGAGGGGTTGTTTAGTATTGATCCTTTAACACTGCAAAGCCCCTTCACACAAGAAATTATCGCATGCATCCTTGGTTTCTGGTACACCGATAAAATAGTCCAGAAGAGGAGGGGTTAACGCCCATATCCATGACGCTCATGATATTTTATTTCATCGTACTCGGCAAGAGTAATATGACCTTGATTGAGTTGTTGAAGCGGAGTTAAGCTACTAGATCCGCTATAGCTACTACTAGAAATTTTCCTCTTCTCTTTTTTTTCAGATTCTCCCTTTGCAGTTTCTTCAAATAATTTAAAGAATGCTGCAAGAACCTCATTTTCTTTTTCCAAAGACTCATTTTCTGTCAGCAGTTTCTTAGTACCTTCCACCAAATCCTTATGTCCTGCTATCAAACACTCAGTATGTTCTATCAAAGTATCATTGTCTGTCCGCAGTTTCTTAGCATTTTCCGACAAATCCTTATATTGTGTCTTCGCTTTGTCTAAATCTACTTTCAAATCCGCATTACTTTTTTTAAAAGATTTATTTTCTGTTAAGTCGCAACCCCCCAAAAGCACGGATGATGAGAGTAAAGTACTCAATACAACTTTTTTGATATCCATTTCTGTACGCCACCTATACAACATATTCAATAACAGGTTGTATTGAGAACCATGATTCGCTTAGTTGAGTCAAGACTTGAACGGTATTTAATTATTAATTGGTTAAAATGCAGAGTTGTTGTTAAGCGGCTAAATCCAATGGAAGCCTTTAGCAATCCCACCTACAATTGTCATGATAACAGCCAATAGAGCTGGTATTTTCCATATCATATCTCGCATTTCAACACGAACATTGCCTATTTCTTTAAATACTTGTTCAAAGCGTGCATCGACTCTTTTGGACTCTTTATCCATTTTATCAAGGATCAGGTCAAAGCGTGTATCGACTCTTTTGGACTCTTTATCCATTTTATCGATGAGGAAATCGAAGCGGGCATCCATTTTATCAGAGAGTCTATCTACCTTATTCTCTAGTCTATCATAGTTTTTTCTCAAGCAGAGTTAAGCGATACTCCGTAAGGCTAGGAGGATAGGATGTTTTAGGCTTCTTTTTCTGCAACGTTTGTCATGACTGCAGTATAAAAGTAAAATAGGAAATACGCAAGATGATACCCCAACTTTTAATATCTCTGATCAAAGAGTTTGAAGGACTTCGCTTAAAAGCTTATCGATGTCCCTCCGGTATTTGGACTCTTGGTTATGGGCATACTGGATCTGATGTTTATGAGGGTTTAGTTATTACTAAACAATCTTAAGTTTGTTTGCTATTAGTTATATATTATATATATTATATATATATTATATATAATATATATAAAAACAAGATTGTAAATCCATTTTTTAGCGTATAACATGAGCTTACTATCATTACTACTATCAATGATGGAGGGGAAATGAAATGATGAATAGGTTGCAACAGATAAATGTATTAGCTATTGCTATAGCTAGCATGATAATGAGTGCTAACCTTGTATGTGCAGCTCCTCTCCTTACAGTCGAGTGTATTATATAACCTCTGCGGAGAATGATGCTTCTGCCTATGAAATAGCATTTGCTTTGGAGTAAGGGAACTGTTCACAGGCCTGCCGCCTCAAGGGGAATGCTTGAAATCTTCGTCTTCTCTTGTCCCCACAAGAAGGAGATGAAAATGACTGGAATGAGGACCCAACTCTACACTCCGCAGACGCTAGCCAGGGATATTTCCACTCTAAGGGGAGCCTTTGAGGAGATAAAACCCCTCCCAATGAGAGAAGAGCTTGCCACAGTGCTATAAGGAAGAAAGCAAGAGAGCAAGTGTAGTTCTTACCTTATCTTTATAGATTCATAGTCCCGCTACTAGCTACTAATAACTTGACTTCAATACTAAAGGCGAAAGGAAGGTGTAATAGGATCATTAAATAGAGGGGCGAGTTACATACCTGTAATGAGCAGGGGGTGGGGAATAGCGTTTTCCAGCACTTCCATGCCACTTTACCTTAGTGATCGTAGAGGAGCGAAAAGCCACTCGACTTCCACCGTCGTGTAGCCCTGCGGATAATTCGAATACCGGAACATCCTTCCATCCTTCATTCAATCTGATCTACCGGCTCTAAGACCGACTCAATGGGAGGAATCAGAGCAATCTTAGGGCTTTCGGCGCCTCGAAGACTCAATAGCAATTCCATCTCGTCTTTCCGGATCAATAGCCCCAATCCCCATCTTTTCAAAACATGTCTTTTACGGGTGAGTCGAAACATCTCCATCCTTTTCGTTCGGTGTCATATCCTACGAATATGCGCCGAAGACCCTTCGTCCTCTTTGTTCCTTCGACATCTTGTACCCCGAAGCGTTGAAATAGCACAGTAAGCGGACCACCTAGAGGGAAGTCCTTATACCACTATCAAGCCATGCCGGGCAATGAGGCTGATGCTACTACCGATACAGAGAAAGACAAGGACTTTCTTTCTATCGATGTGAAATCCATTCTATTTCTCTGATGCGCATGTCGTCCGATCAGTCTACTCTGCTTGAGTATGCGCTAGGTAAAAAAGCTACGCTCCTTCTTGTTGTGCCCGATCCCCAAAGCATTGAAAAAGATAAGAGGGAACTTGCCTAGTGAGAAGTCTTACCATGGGAGTTTATACCTCTATTGGCAATCCCTCTTAAGCAGTGGTGTCCGGTCACCAAGAAATTCTATTGATTCCGTTCAGCGAAAGGGAAGTTGTCCTTCTATCACGGGTTTTATACCCCCAGGGATCATCCAGGTCAATCTGGATGAGTTTTGCTGTTCATACATGAGCCATAGAAGCAAGCTGCCTGCCTAAAATAAGGCTTTGTGAATAAGCAGTTCCATAAGCTCCAGTTACAATTCGCTGACCGAGTAGCTACAACTTCAAGAGGGGAATTCGCTCCAAAGTGGGCTTTTGTTTTTGCTTCCTCGAACGGGTGGAGAAAGATTTTGATTACCCTTTCTTCCAGGGGAAGGGAGTTGGTTTATAAGCAGACTCTGAAGTTTTTTACTAGGGTAGAGTATTTCAAAAAAATAAGCTAGAATATAGGGCGTGATGGTCCAATTCTACATAGTTCTGTGATCTGCCGAACGAAGTGGTTCCAACGAACCGGACCGGGAGAGAGAAAGAATTCTTTTTTCAAGGCAGCCGGTGGGGTGGGCCCGAGCTCGGTTTGGAAGGAAGCCTCTTTAGATGAGAAGGAGGATGCTACCAAGGCGAGAAGGAAGAAGGGGAGAACAAGCACACTTGGAGAGCGCAGTACAACGAAGAATTTCTATGGTAGGAAAGCAGATTACCTTTTGTCCCCTTCACAACGACTATGGCGTTAACGTTGAATAAGGTGTGGAAACCGGCCAAAGATATGGATGTGGATTAGAAAGATGTTGGGGATAACCTGTTTTTGTTCCGATTGAATCATCAAATGGACAAAAGAAGGGTTCTTGAGAATGGTCCCCGGGCTTTGCTTTCGACAAACACCTGGTGATGCTACATGATTACGATGGGAGGGCAAGTCTCCATTTGGTACTTTATTCACGGCAAATAGAATAGGAGTTTTCCCGGCTGCTGCTAGAGAATAGGCAGTTGTTCACGACTCAGCTGCTATTGACTCTGTTGTTGGAAGGGCCACTTCTTTTTATTTCGAGAGGGGAATCCCCCGTCGGCTGGCCAGTCTTTCATTTCAACTAACCCCGAGCAAGGGAAATGCTTTTGGTTCGCCCGGAGAAGGGCAAAGGCGATGACGTAGCAGGTTTAAGGTAAAGAACGTTGGCCATTGTCGATCCCAGACCAAGTGACCTCGGGGAGTCAGATTAGGATTCAGTGACCAAGGGGTATGAAAGCACTCTGCATCTTTCTTTCTTATCTTAAGAGATTTCGAGTTACAAATCGATCACTCCTAAATGCAACCATTCTATTATATTACGGCCATGGATGATACGATTCCAAGAGACAAAAGCATATTCGGTTAGCTACTTAGGATGAACCACACGGAGGCGATCTCGAACATCAAATAAAATATTGTCAAAAGACAGAAGACCCTCCTAAGAGAGATGGAGAACTCACCCCCTCTTCTCTCCGAAAGCCTGACTCTCTCTGTCCATGTCTCTCTTTGATGACAGTCTTTAGTCATAGCCAGGATTGCATCGAAAAAGACGGGGTGAAAGGTCAATGCTTTTTTAGTTCCATAAATGGATCCATTTAAGAAGCTGTGAACTGAACGTGGTCAGCATTAGATTCATTAGAGTAGGGAGGGGCTCCCTCTTAGAGACTAGGAACTCTGTTCACGACATGGTTCGATTGACCGAGGGTTCGCTTTTTCGTGGTTCCCATGGTGTGACCATGTTTTTGGTGGGTAGAGATAGAGAGGAGGAGGGGTTCCTTACTCCCTTACCGGGAATGCACCCAAAGGCGTTCAAACCTGGCTGACTTGGAAGATGGGAATCATAGCGTAGTAAAGTAGCCTGGGTGCCTGGCCTTTCCTTCTGAGTCTGATCCGGGGATAAAGAATAGCTCGTCTTTAGCGAAAGTCTTCTTTGTCTTCTGCTTTTCGCGTGAACGTGGGCAATTTAGATTAGAAATGAAGTAGGATGTCCCTCAAAGCCTATAAGCCAGAACTCTTTTGGGAGCCAAGGTTTGCAGACGCTCGACCAACCCTTGAACCTAACCCTCGGAACGAAACGAAAGGGCTTAGCTTTTTTCGGGCGCAGATGAAGAAGGCTAGGAAGAAAAGAGTCTTTCTGGGGCAACCCTCGGCTGAATCGACATAGGTTTCTCTTTTTTCTGCAATTGAATTGGATGGGCTTGCAACCCTTAGGCCTTCAACTTCCACTACTACTGGAACAGGCTTACTTTCCCTTTCAAACGGGTCTGCAAGAGGGCTGTCGAGTGCGTCGGATATGGGGAATTGCATAGATAACCGTCCGTAGTGACCTGGACACGAGATTAGGGCGAGACGCGGGCAGTCAAAAGTAAAGAAAAGGCGCGTAGGGTCTTGACGATTCGATTCTCCACAGGCCTGATTCTCGATAGAATGAGAATGAGAAGGGGAGGAGGAGGCCAACCCTGACACCAAACATTCGAAAATATGCACCAGCCAGGCAAATGGCTAGTCATTAGCCCTGCCAGCTCATCATTGGTACAAAGAACACGAACGAATCTCCCTCAAAAGAAAAGGATAAGAGAAATAGCAAGTCGAAGGTTAGGACTGTTATGACTTTCTTAATTCCCTTGTTTCTTTTATGACTTGATAGAGGGAACTATGACTATAAAGACTCAAGGCAAGAGGCATGGGATGGACTAGGAGTGTATCGATCAACGCATTCCTGCGGAGTCAATCTATCTCCTATCGGTTGCAGTGAGGAAGTGGCGTTTCCATATACGAATTATTACCCTAGCCATGATAGTCGCAGAAGGTATTCCTTTCTTTGATTCGGTGTACACGTGTCCCCTATAGCGACTAGGAAATTGACGCTCCCAGGGCAAATGAATCCTTTTGCCATATAGACTCTCAGCTTTTTCCTTGACCAGAGGGTGCAAAATCGTTTAGAATGAACCGTATCCAAAAATCCATTTACCCAAACGGTGTGCGAAAGGAGGAAATTGCCTAGTTTGACTCTATCGCCAGACAAGCAGGGACGGTTCAATCCATCTATCTACGTAAGGGTAGCTCATTCAATCTCCCTCGGGGGAGAGGTAAGAAGCCGCTTTCGCCCTTAAAGAATAAGAAGGAGTTTAAAGACAAAAGAAAGACGCTTGACCTCTAGGATCGGGAAGACGGAATGATGTGAGTACTTAGCTTATTGGCTTTAACCGCTTATTGCAGCTTTACTAAAAGTTTAAACTTCCCCTACATCTGCTTCCGATAGAGAAAGACGCCCCTAATTCAATATCATAATATAATAATAATAGAATAAAGTCCTAAGATCGATAAAGAGTACACTGACCCGAGGGTTGATGTAATTAAGCTCGAGTAAAGCTATCGGGACGATGTAATTGGGCTCAACAAAGTGGTGGATCAACTCTATTTAGAGGTCGCCCTCTTCCTTACTAAGAGCGCTTTTGGTTAGGTGAAAGGGTTCTCTGTCAAGGAAGCGCCCTGACTCTAGTTGCTACTTTCTAGTTGAATACGAGGGAACCTAAGGCGATAGGAAAGAAGCCTACAAAACGTTCGAGGGCTGTAGTTGCTGTAACTCAAGGCTAAGGCAGAGGGTCGACGGAACCAAGGGGAAAGCTTAGCGCCCTTATCCTTATAGTTATCTTCTTCTTCCCATACATCCTTGATAGTGGCCAGTGGCCAGTGTCTAGTTGAGAGTAGGATGAAGGATAGTGGCCAGTGGCCAGTGTCTAGTTGAGAGTAGGATGAAGCCGCTTAGCTTAACCTTATAGTGGAATCCTATGGTTTCATACCCTTCTTTTAAGATGTAGTTTCATCTGACCAGTGACCAGAACTATTCCCCGCAATCCCAAGAGTTGATTCAGACCCGGAGAGTTGCTAGTTTCATCAGCTGCGAGACCTTGTCTAGTTTATAGTGGATTTGCGGAAGGAAAGTCCCTCTTCCTTATAGTAGTCCCTATGGAGGGTATTGGTATTGGGAAGCCCGAGAAATGAACTCCTTAAAAGTATACGTATACGACCCTGATAGTGGATTCGCCGAAAGACACCGCTTTAACGTAAGCGAGAGGGAGCCTTAACCTTACTATCATTGGCATGGGCCGCTCCCTTTCTACTTGATAGTAGAATCTGCCCCTAAGGGGAATAGGACGCAAGACCTTACCTTATTGATTCTTCCTCTACATCTTCCGCTTACTTAGCTTTCAAGAAAAAATTCAATAGAATAATCGAAGACAGCTACGCCGCGTATTCCCTACAGGGCCCCTTTCGGGAAGGAAAATAAAGTCATAAGAAGACGCAATATAATCTATATTATAGAGTGATTGCCTTCCACTTTAAAGAAGCCGCTTCTATTACTTCTCTTTAGTACCGGTATAACATCGACTACTAAAAGTAGAAGGGAAGAAAGGTTATCCAGATCCACTAGACACTTCTTTTGTTTAAAAGTTTAGGACTTTGGTGAAATAAAAGGGTATCCGCCTATAGAGATTTATACCCTTAATGGCACTAGAAACTCCTCCTTCAAGGGCAATATAAGGCACTACTACTACGGATGATGCACTCCTTGGGACTTATCCGCATACTCCAAAAATGGAGACTGAGACTGCTACTCTTGGAATGCCATTACTGGAACTTGAAGATACTGGATTGCATTTCCCCTTTGGGAAGAAACTGGGTAAAACTGAGATTCAAAGAAAGACTAAGCGAGATCTCGAGAAGTGGTGTCTGTAGCCTCTTGATCGGCTTTATCCTAATGAGTGTAACGAAAAGCTTATAGACTATTAGACTTCTTGAACTGAATGAGTTTCACATAGTTCAACGAATCCTTATTCCTTATTCCCTATACGTAGTGAGAACATATCTTTGAGTGAGTCTATAAGCTTGTAACGAGCGAGTCGAACGAACTGCTTACTGCATTAACAAGCAATTACTCTCCAAACGAGGTTAGATTGATATCTTTACCGCTTTATAAGGCCGATAAAGGCAAAAAAGTAAATAGAAGGACTGGAAGAACAGCAGAGGCAGCTAACCGGATGGCCGTCCTCACATACATATTACTTATATATACTTATACTTTCATCTCGAACCTCTAAGTACAAAGAAGGCAGATCAAAACCACGACTTTCTTTTCCAGGGATACCCCACTTCCCGGTCTAGCTTCACTAACTGTATTCACAGTTTTCCAGATCTTGGAACCAGATCTACTTTCTGGTCGGCATTCTCTAAATGAATTACGTTATGGTCTTGAACTCTCGATATATCATATGTAACATATGTAATGAATGATCGAGGTAAGCTTGTCTTTTCGGAAGAGGTGGGTGGGAGTGAGGCAGGCAAAGAAAGTCACAATCATACCCGATATTCAGAGCGCCGGAGATAGAAGCGGCGGCAGCCATAAAGTGGAGAATTTCCATCCATTTGCTGTTTCTTACTCAGGATTAGAATCTAATAGAAAGGGGTCAACATTACGAAATTAGCCAGTTTGAGTTCTGACTATAGCTGCAACCTATCTCATATTGGGGAGAAGTGTACCGCCCTCGATCAAACTATAAATCTCATAAGAAAAGAAAGAACGTTTTGATTCGCCTTTACGAGTTGAGTAAACAAAGAAACTTTCTCTGGTTATAACAGTCTAATGAGCGTTCACGTCAGGGCTTGTACTGAACTTAGTATAGATTGGGTTGGTGTTCAGTGTACCGTGGGTACAAGATAGAAAATCTGGTTCACCCTCTTTCGTCAGTTAGTTGATCGAGAAACCTCCGCCCAATAGAGCTTAGCCAAGAGTGGTCCGAAATGGTCCCGCGAAGCCGGTAAACGGTAGGCCTAAGATCCTCTTTTTGACAGAAGAGCAGAAAACCAGATGTTGCTGTGCCGGAATTTGCCGTGCTGCTATTATATTAACCCTAAACACTAAACAAAGTCGAGTCGATGTGAGTACCTATCGAGCTCTAAGATAAAGTTAGTAGAATGGTCTGCTCCTCTAACTCGAAATGAAAATTTCTTAACTTAAGATAAGAGAAGAAAGTGGATCTAGTACGGGACCTCAACCGGTGGGTCTGCCTTTCTTCGCGCCAAAAAAACTTCGTAAAGTGAGATGTGTGATAGCTGGCATGGGACTCTTTATCAGCAAGCAGCTAATTGTGCATCGTGGTCTCTCTGTGTTCTAAAAGTTTTCTGGTGCTGAGAATTCCCCTAATGTTACCAGCTTACTCGACCGCCCGAGTCAGAGTCCTAGTCGGTGAAAACATATATCGGCCGATTGGTCTGCGACACGCGCGTGAAAGCTCTCGCGACTCTTACCATCCCATGCTTTCACTTTTTTTTGCGTCTTTTTCCCATTTCTTTCTTGGTCAACAACCAAGCACAAAAAAGTCAAATTCTTCACTACTCGTACAGGCGAGTTAACTTAACTGGAGGGAAGCATTTTCTTTTTTCTCAATCAATCATGCCTCAACTGGATAAATTCACTTATTTTACACAATTCTTC
>CANYBF012896371.1:0-14494 GCA_948192965.1 Dalechampia spathulata | reverse complement strand
GACTTAATCTTAACCCAAACGTATAGATCTTAAGTATTTTACAAAGTTAGAAGCAAAAATGAAAGATAGATGAAGGATATGTCGGCTGCCTTGAAGAAGAAAAGAAGAAAGTAAGAGCAAGCATAAGAAAATGGAGAAAAGAAAATGAAATAAGTGGTGGAAGAGAATTAGGTTTGGTCATGAAGTGATAAGGTTGGAAAATAAATGGTATATGGTGTATTTGGAAGGAAATAGATGAAATAATGGAATGATAAGGTGTAGGGTATACTTGGTTTGACAAAAATGTCCCCAAATACCAAATTATAACCTTATGTACATACCCATACGTATATGTACATATCTTTATTTTAAATCCATTAATCAATATTCATTTTCATGTATTTAATACTTTATACATACCCCAATTCACCTTATTTTATATTAAAAACCCCTCCATCTTTTTCCACTAACTCTAAAATACCAATATTTTAATTTCTCTCTCCATCCATTAACATAATTTCCAAACCCACAAACACCATTTTCAATCCCACTTCTAATTTAATATACTAATTCAAATCTATTTTAACTTATTCTATTTTCAATCATATATTCATCTATTTATCTATTTACATAACATTAATCTATTAATCACTTATTTATGATATCATCTTACCACTTAATGACATCATCATGACATCATTAATAAAAATTCTAATTATACTTTTCTAATATTTACATATTATTATATACTTTTACTAATATATTATTGATGCATAATTACTCATTCTCTAGTACATTAAGATCATAATTAGGCTCATTTACTTACATCACGCTTACATCATCATACTTACATCATCATCACTCATTTATGACATCATAAATAAATTCCAAATTTATTATTCTATCTTTTCTATATTATTAAACTTATGTTAAAACAATCATCTTAAACTTAATTAATCATATTAAGTATTTTCAATAACGAAAACATCAATTAGTCACCGTTCACTGGATCCGTTTAGTGGTTTTGTCAAAATTTTCATTTCAACTTCAAAGCATGAAACTCTCATCATATCATATAATTTCCATCATTGGCATAATTTCACATCATTATCTCACTAATAACATATAAAACATGACATGTCAATCAATTATGAATGCAAAGATGAGTGCTCAATTTAGGATGTGATAACTCTCTCCCCCTAAATTAGGATTTCATCCCTGAAATCTAATCTTAGTTATCTAGGAACAATTGGGAATATTGTTGCTTAATAATAGACTCTCTTTCCCATGTTGCCTCTTACCCTGTGTGATGATTCTATAACACTTTCACTAATGGAATCCATTTGTTCCTCAACTGTTTCATTTCACGAGCCAAAATCTTAAACAGTTCTTCATTATAAGATAAGTCTGATTGAACTTTAATGTTCTCCACTAGAATGACATGTGAAAAGTCTGATATGTACCTTTGAAGCATAGATACATGAAAAACATTATGGATTCTATCCAACTCTAGTGGTAATGCCAATCGATACACCTCATATGGACCAATGAATCTTGAACTTAACTTTCCCTTTTGACCAAACCATAAAATCCTCTTCCATGGAGACACTTTCAAAAACACTTTGTCCCCAAAATTGTACTCAATATCCCTGCATTTCAAATCAGTATAGGATTTCTGTCGATCAAAGGCTATTTTCAATCTCTCCTTGATCAATTTCACCTGATCCTCTGCTTGTGAAATTAAATCAAGTCCAAACATTTGTTGTTTACCAACTTCATCCCAATGCAATGGTGTTCTGCAACGTCTACCATATAATGCTTTGTACGGTGCTATTTGAATGCTGGATTAGAAACTATTATTTTAAGTGAATTCAATGAGAGGAATGTACCTGTCCCAGCTTCCAGCCCATTCCAACACACAAACTCTTAACATATCTTCCAAAATTTAGATGATTCATTCCGTTTATCCATCCATCAAAGGCTAAAATATAGTACTGAAATGCACTTTAGTACCTAGATCTCATTGAAAACTTCCCCAAAATTGAGAAGTAAACCTTAGATCTCTATCAGAAATAATAGATGATGGCACTCCATGAAGTCTAACTATCTCTTGAATGTACAATTCTGCCAACCATTCCAGACTGTAATCCATATGTATGGGTATAAAATACACCGATTTAGTCAATCTGTCAACAATTACCCATACAACATCATGTTTACCCTGTGTTAAAGGCAATCTTATGATAAAATCCATCGTTACTCTATCCCATTTCCACTCCGGAATAGACAAAGGTTGCAATAATCCTGCGGGCACTTAGTATTCAGCCTTAACTCGCTGACACACTAAACATTTAGAAATAAATTCTACAATGTCCTGTTTCATGCCTACCCACCAATAGGATAACTTCAAATTTCTGTACATCTTAGTACCTCCTGGATGATAAGAATATAGACTGTTGTGAGCTTCATCCAGAATCTGTCTCTTCAATTAATTAGCAATTTAATTAATAAATTAGAATAAGGACCATTACTTAATCTTATTCACAAGCACCATCAATCAAAATAACTCTTTTTTGCTTGATTAAATAAATTTATAATCATAACATAATTATTAATTATTTAATGTTAATTTCACCAAAAAAACACATATAAATTCTCATTTTTTGATTATTTTTTGCATAATTTTATAATATTATATTATTTAATTTATTCTATCATATACATATAATAATAATATATTTAACTTTCAAATATTTTTTCCTCATATTATTTTTTAAAAATATATATGGAGATAATCCATGTATGTTATTTCATTATGATGTTTTTGTACTAGTATAGTAATGTATTTTTATTAGTAGATGGATTACAAAAGTCATGGACAAACTTATATGTAACAAAATGTGAAGTACTGTTTTGATGAAGAATTATTTGAAGCTCCTCAATCATTTGATGAATTGAAAAATATGTTGAAAAAGTTATTAATTTGTTAGAAAAACAAAGAGTTCATGTTATTGTACAACTACTTTGTTATATTGCTCATGCTCTACGCTTGTTGAATGTGCAATTTTTCATTCTAAAGAATCATATCAATCAAAGATTCTAAATAACAAGACAATAATTAATGATTCTACTTAATGAAGATGAAATTGCAATTTGTGATATTATTTATATGCATCCTTATGCTTTTACCTTATTATATGAAAAGTTAAGAGGGACTAATATATTGAGAGATTATAGACATTTAACCATTGAAAAATAAGTTGCATAATTTTTGCATATCGTATACCAAAATTTAGTAATTGAGTAATGGAATTTTTCTTCCAAAATTTTGGTGAAACTATCAGTCATCACTTTCATAATGTACTCAAGGCAATTATAAATCTTGAAAGTGAATTGTTAAAACAACCTATCAGAGTTGAAGTCACCTTATAAATTTCTTAACAATAATAGATTTTATCTATATTTTAAAGTATGTAACAAACCTTTATAACTTAATATTTTGTAATTTATATTAGTTAACATCCACAATACATTTAATTATGTCATTTCAATTTTATTATACATGATTGTATTGATGCTATAAATAAGATGCATATTCATGTTAAGATACTAAAAGAGATTGCTCTTAGATTTTATGGAAGAATAAACTAACCCACTCAAAATGTCTTAACTAATTGTTCATTTGATAAAAAATTTACTCAATTACTAAATTTTGGTATACGATATGAAAATTTTGGATATCAATTCCAATTACTAAATTACTAACACATGAATTTTGGTGTTTTATAGTGTTATTTTATGTTATTTTATAATTATTTTATTATATTTTCTTGGTATTTTTAATATGTTTATTAAGTGTGTAGAGTATAAAACAGTTTTAAGGAAGAAATTACAAGAAAAATAGGAAAAGAAGCTGTCATGGTCACGATAGTGAAGGTACGGTCGTGATAAAATAAAGCTGAGAAATGTAGAGAAACCTTCCTCTCTTCCCATTGAGCATAAAAGGGGCATCAAAGCTTGAGAAAAAAATAACCTCATCTCATCTCTAGAAATTCCAGATTTATGTTTTCTCATTTCTTTCTAATTTCTAGTTGGTACTTTAAGGATTGATGCTTTAAACCCCATTTAGGGTATTTTTTATTATGTTTAAGTTTATGTTGCTATGAATGTTTGAATTTATTGTGATTTTGATTGAGAAATTGAAATTCTTTTGGTTATGTATGCAATGAAAGTTTATGTATAATTGATTTGAGCATTCAAGTTTTACATGTATGTACAAGAGATTTACATGCTTATTTAATTTCCTTAGGATTGCTTAATAGTTTCTTTGATTTGAGTAATTGGTTGAGAGATTTAATTAATATTTTAAAAGGATTTAGTTAGCTTGACCTTGAGAGGTGCAAGTTAATGTTTTTGGATAGCTAAGGGTGGTAAAAGAACTTAACACATGAAAATTGTTTCAAATGATGGTTGGATATCAATTCCTACATTTGTTTATAAATTATTTTAGTCATTTGTTTTATTTCATTTAATTACATTATAATTAATTTGTTGTTGCTTAAACAAATTGGAAATTGAATTATGGTGGTTAAATCAAATTCTCATAGGATTGGCAACCTTACTACAACAACTTATTTACTTACAATTGATTTTAGAGTAGTGGAAAATAAATCATCAAGTTTTTGACATCGTTACCAGGAATTTATTGTTTAACATCATACATAGAAAGTACAACTTGATTTAAGTAATTTTTTTGGTTTGGTTTTATTTTAATTTATGTTTTTGGTTATTTCTTTAGGTTCATGACCAAGAGGAAGAATAATTTGAAAGAAGGTTGCAAAGTGAACATGAGGAGTGTACTAGTGACATGTTTGAAAAAATTATCATCCTGGTTAATCTTAACTAAACTCCTTTACTTTTATTTTTTTATTTTTGTTTTGAATTTTTGTTCATTTGTTTGCTCATTTTCATACCTTGAGGATAATGTGCCTTTCAAGTATGGGGAGGCGAGTATGTTTTATGGATTGTTGTCATTACATGCTTATATGATTGTATTGGATTTTGTTTATTTGTATTTGCATGATTGTATGATTGTTTGCATAATTATGGATATGAGCTTAAGTTGATCATTATGTGACATGAGTATTTTTTAGAAGAAGACATGTTTAACTTGAAATTACTTAATTTTTAAACAAAATTTTGAATGATATTTCTTTTGAGATAGTAGCTAAATAGGTTGGATTGATTGAAAATATTGGCTTAAGATAAAAGTTATGCTCATTTAAATTATTGCACTAGTTGGTATATTTTAACTTTGTGAAAATTGCTTAACGTGATGTTGTGATAGAATCTTGACATTATGTATTAAATTTTAGAGGATATGATTAAAAAATGAATGAAAATGAAAAGTTAAGCTGCAAAGGTAAAAGTTTATATCATTTTGTTAAGGGTGTCTGAAATTAGCCTTAGTAACAAGAGTAATGCTAGTAGCCATTTGAGTGTAGGTAGTTTATTGAGTAATCAGAGACTGTTGCCATAAGCGTATGTTACTCAATGAGAAAGACTTACCTTTTGAACAAATGTTCTGGATCCAAAAAGGATCAAAATGAATAAAAAGAGTAAAGAAAAAAAATCAAAGTGTTAAAAAAAGAAAGAAGAAGAAAAGAAAAGAAAATGAAATGTCTTTTGATCCTCACTGCACAAAAATAAGACCAAAGGTTAAATGATTCAATCACATCCATTTTTTTAGGTATAAGATTGTAAATTATTATGTGCTTTCTAGTGCAACTTTATGAATGTGTATGCTTGGTTATCTAAAACTTTATATTCAAATCAATTCTTCATTATTTGGTTTGTTTGATTAAGAGGATGTCATTAGTTTACATGTAGGGTGATGAAAGTTAAATATGTTTGATTCTTAAGATATAATTTCCATGTTATGATTTTATTTTGTGATTGTCTATTTATATTTTTGCTTGAGGATAAGCAAATATTTAAATGTGGTGATGTTGATATGTATGTATTTACATGATATTTTAGGTATTTTATAGTATGATTTTTTATTATTTTATGATTATTTTATTATATTTTCTTGGTATGTTTAATGTGTTTATTAAGTATGTAGAGTATAAAGGAGTTTTAAGGAAAAAAATTGCAAGAAAAATAGGAAAATAAGTTATCACGATCGCGATAATGAAAGTATGGTTGCAATAGAACAAAGTTGAGAAATACAAAGAACCCTTCTATCATGACAGTGATAGCAAAAAAATGCTAAGTTAGAGCATGTTTTAAGATAGAACAATGAAGAAAAAAAATAGAGGTTTTTAAACATTTCTAATATGAAAATAAAGAGGATTTGTAAGCAAAAAAAAGGTTAGCACAAGAAGATGAAAAGCCTCCACCTTTCTTTCTTCCTGTTGAGCATAAAAAGAGCATCAAAGCTTGAGAAGAAAATAACCTCATCTCATCTCTAGAAATTCCAAATTTATATTTTTTCATTTCTTTCTAATTTCTTGTTGGTACTTTAGGGATTGATGCTGTAAACCCTATTTGGGGTGATTTTTATTATATTTAAGTTTATGTTGCTATGAATGTTTAAATTTATTATGATTTTGATTGAGAAATTGAAATCCTTTTAGTTATATTTCCAACGAGATTTTATGCACAATTGATTTGAACATTTAAGTTTTATATGTACGTATAAGAGATTTACATGCTTATTTAATTTGCTTAGGATTGTTTAATAGTTTCTTTGTTTTGGGTAACTAGTTGAGAGATTCAATTAACATTTTAAACGGATTTAGTTAGCTTGACCTTAAGAGAGGCGGGTTAATACTTTTGGATATTTATGGATGACAAAAGAACTTAACATATGAAAATTGCTTCAAATAGTAGTTAGGTATCAATTCCTACGTTTATTTATAAAATGCTTTAGTCATTTATTTTATTTTATTTAATTACATTATAATTATTTTATTGTTGCTTAAAAAATTAGAAATTGAATTATGGTGGCTAAATCAAATTCTTATAAGATTGACAACCTTACTACAATAACCTGTGCGCTTGCGATCGATTTTGAAGTAGTGGAAAATAAACCATCATCTTGCTTGGGTGGGAAAGAGCTAAATCAAATTCAAGAATCATAAAAAATACATTAATTAAGATAGATAAACTTATAATACCTTATGGAAAGTTTAGAATAGTAAGTTTAGGTAGTTAAATAAATTTTTTTATGTACGGATCAATTTATCCGAACTACTTATAACCTATTACTAGGTAAATTTTATCTTATTGATATAAGGTTCCTATTACATAAAGGATTATTGATAATATATTGAGAGTTTCAATGTCATTTAAAAAATTACTTTAGATAAGGGCTAGAGAATGCTAAAGAGTTATTCAATCATCGACATGCTTCATTAAGGAATGTTATTAAAAGGGCTTTTGGTGTTTTTAAGAAATAATTGTCAATCATAACTAGTGATTGTGAACCTCATTATTCATAAGAAACTATGATTGAAATTGTATTATCATTTTTTTATTGCTTAACTTTCTAATAGGTATCGATCTTAATAAAAATTTAATTGTTAAAGTTAATAGAGAGCTTCAACAAGAAGAATTTAGTAATGTAATAGTTAGTGGTAGGTTAATTGTAGATGTTGAGTATAGGTTGGGAGCAATAATACAAGATAACATTGCAAGAGATATATGGATGAACTATCGATATTAAATTAGGGAAATGAAGTCAACAATAATGAATCTTTTTATAATGAATTGAGTATTCTAGATTATACACATTCAATAAATTCCTAGGGTGCATTATCTTCTCGTGGTATAAAACATAATGTGAACATGATGGATATGTTAAGCATACAATATGATAAATTAAATTTTGGGATTGAACGTGTGTTAAATGTGTTAGAAAGAGGGAACATAATTATAGGAAATTCATTGGAAATTACTCATAAGTCTTTAATTACTCTTGAGTTTAGTCGATCATATTTTTACAAAGAGGATGAGATATGTCACATCCATACATATGGCATCTCTGTATGTTTGCATTTTATACGTTTGTTATAGCTAAAATGTGATAACTTGATAATTATAATGAAAAGTGTAGTATAAATAGAGGAATTCCATATGATATGAAATTTATAGAGAAACTAGTAGAAACAGATGAAAGGATATTTTATAAAGTTGAATATGCATGAAAGATGTTAATAAGGAATATATGTGTTGAATGCCTTGGATGAAGAGTGATGCATTGTCAAGTTTAACATATTAATGTATGAGAAAGTATAGTTTAAGATGGGCATGTATAAGTTAAAGTAAAGATAGAAGCAATGTTAGGGTAAATGGTAAGTGAGGATATAAAAGGGATTACATGAAAAGTTAAGGATAGAAATGGAAACTAAAAATTATGTAGGATGTATGTTCATGGTATTTTAGATGAGTATAAGTGGAATATGATGTAAGACTTATGTATAATGTCATGTAAAATGCTATTTTAATTTATAAGAAAGAGAAGAAAGAAATTGAAGTAAGGAAATATTTTGGGCTTGACAAGTGGCATCTTATAAGTGGTTGTTCTTGTATTGAAGTCAAAAATGAAGGTATATTATCTTAAGGATTTACATAACATATTTTCTTATACTCTTGTTTTGCTTCCTCCATACGGGTTTTCTCCTTCCATCTTCTTCTTATCTGCACTAAAGAAAAACAAAACTCTCTTATAAGGTAAATCATGCATAGATTTCAGTTTTGATGTTCTTGGAGTGTTCTATGTGTTCTTATTATGTTTTCTTCTTCTTTATGTTTTCTTATATCTTGAAGGAAAAAGTATGTTGTGTTTGGGTTGTGATGATTGTGTGTGAAAGAAGGAATTGGAGTAAAGGATGAATCATATGAAGAAGTAGAAATGTTGAAGTGTTGAATTTGATTGTATGTATGAGCATATGAATTTCTATTGTGGATGGATGATTGAACTTTTAATTGATGTTTCTAGTAAGTTTTGGAAGTGTTTTGATGATGTTTAAGGTATGGTAATGGGTTAGGATGATTGGGGAAGCATTTAGAGTTATTTTGGAGTGAATTTTTAATGAAGATAGGGCTAGGACTCTCGACCACGATCGTGGAGTTGATGCCACGATCGTGATAGTGGTTTTGCAAAATTTCTACCTAAGTCCACGATCGTGGAGTTGATGCCATGATCGTGACAGCAACTATTTTCAGCTTTAATGATTGATTTTGTAAATAACATTTAGAAGTCTTATTGAATGAGTTTTGGGGCATGTAATACATTGTTGGAAAGCTCTCTAAGTCTAGTTTCCAATGGTTTAAGAATTATTTAATTTAAAGGTCATTTGGTTAGGAAAAAGTCTTGTAAAATAAGCAAAGGTCTTAAAACATAAAATATTTTGTGTTCAAAAGTGGTTAAAAAGGGATAGAATTTTACCTACAACTTGGTATACGTTGAAATCTTTTTGTATTGCTAATTTTATCCTTAAATTATATGTTTATTATATAAGTATATATATATTTAAGTAGGATATTAGTGGAAAAATCTTAAGAATCCTTTAAGATTCCTTAATTATGTTAAGTCATAGACTTACCTGTAAAGTGATTGGAAAGAAAGTAATATGTTGTGAATCTTTGTATGAATTGTTTCTTTTATTAATGATGGATATTTTATAATATTATAGGTGGTTTGAAGGAAGATTTACAAGTACCATCAAAGGGTTTAGATAAGAGGAAATCTATTGCAGGTTTATGCTTTCCTTTTCATGACCTTATCTAAGGTCTTGAACTGATGGTCATATGTTTAAATGTTTATATTATTCCTGTTATGAACCCATATAAGGTCCTTAAATGATATGAGTCAGTTGGCTACTTGGGATAGCAAAGTAAAGAGTTTATATTATGAATGGTACAGTGTGATCATCAATGCATCATTTATGCATCATGTCATGAAACATCCATACATTCAAGCATGTAAAGATTATCATGACATGACAGAGAAGTTATAAGGTGGAAAAGAGAAAGGAAAAAAGATGTTACAAAAAAAGAAAAGTACTGGGTCATATAGTTAATGGATTTCTCAAGGAATCATACAGATACAATGGCTCTTCTACGGAAGATGAGGTTCATAGAACCCTACAGTTATGTTGAGAAATGGGCTCCTATGGGAGTTGAGTACCAGTACCTAGAGGGATCCAGTATGAAAGGAAATTACACGCTATATTCAAAATGTGATAAAAGAAAAAATAAAGAGATAGAGGGAGAGTGCACAACATGGATGCATTCTCAAAAGTATACATATTCATCCATATATGATGATTACTTATATAATGATTGATGGAGAAAAGGTTATAAAGGACTGAAAATAGTGATGTATGAATACGATTAAATGTTTTATGTATGTTGTTAACAACTAAATAGAGATGCAAAAATAGTAAGTTATGAAATTGAAATGTTGTTACGCATTAAGTTGCTATGAATGTTTTTATTGTTGTATCATTATCTGAATTGATGTCATTTACTCATCTTATAGCATCACTGAGTTTTATACTCAGCATTTGTCATTTGATGAATGCAAGACCTAGTTCATTTGGGGAGCAACAAGAGTAGCTAATCTACAGTTGGCTAAAGTCGGGTCTTTCATAAAGCCCTATCCTAGATGCAGGCTAAACTTGTATAACATACTCCATTGTGTATACATACTTATGCAACTTATTTAAGTTAACCTTAGTGGCAGTAACACTGTGTAATATACTTTTATTATGTGTATTATCAATATTATGATTTTGTGTTTAAAGGTTATACATAACACATGTGTTGAATGATGGTTTGAGGATGTATTGAGGGTGCAAACTGGGTATTGATATCATTCAAGCTACAGTTAATTCTATATGATAGTAAATATTTGATGTATGCAATTTAAATGTTTTAAGAATAAAATATAAAGACAGGAATGTATAGACATATCCCTTATAGAGTAGTTAATAATTTCCTTGTTTAGGAGGTTATTAACTATTCTATGGGAACATGTTGCACTGGGTTCGGATGTGACAAGATATATGTAGAATTAGAATTGCTTGGGGTGCATTCTAATTTTATGATGAATTATTATTATTTTTTATGTGCTAATTAATTTGCTACTATGAGTTTTTTTGGTCTTCTACGAGCTTAAAAGTTAGAATGGTTGATGAAGGTCATGTGGCATCAGGGGCATTAATGATTTGAAAGTAAATTGGTACTTTCTAAGGTATGAATTATAAACTTTAAAATATATGTTAAGAACATTGCTTGTATGTTTATTTTGTAAACTTTTATCATAATGTGTTGTGATTATATTGATTAAAAATCTTCTGTTTATGTTCAATTTGGATGCTTTATGGCCTTACTACTTATTAGATTATTGATTCTGATTTGAGATTTTTGCCTTGAGAAAGGGATCAAAAAAGTTATAATTTACCAAATATGTTATATGAATGATAATTCTATAAAATGATCTTTATTACTATTCCTTGTCTAGCTTTGAACATTAGGATTTTATTAATTTTAGTTTCTTAAATCTTTATTGTTATTAATTGTTAAATTTCCTCAAATAACTTGAACCATTGAATAGAATTTCCTCATTTTTACTTTAGTGTTGATTAATGATAAATAATCACTCTTATTAATTGGTGATTTTGTATTAAAGGGAATGTTAGTCTACCTATTACTTCCTAATTTTCATTCTATGACAAAGACTTGTATTCATTGACTTTGGATTTTTTGGCTTTGATGTTTTAGGTGACATGCCTTTCTTCTGTATTTAGTTTTGTATGCTTTCTTTAATATTGCTAGTCTTCATCTCAAAATATAAGGCATTTCTTTCCTCACTTTACAAGCTTTGACAATTATAGCATTCCATGATGGATGTGTCGATTTGGATACCTTCAAAGTAGTACTCAGTATTGGACCTTCATTTGTCGTCATGAACTTTATAGAGAGTAGAGTTTCTTCACACCATTCTACAATTTGCAATTTTCATTAATTGTTTAATTTATGGTTTATAACGCTAATCTCTTTCTTCTTGAGCCTATTAGGGAAATATATGGTTCCCCTTTATGGTAGATCAAATGAGGTAAGATTTTTTATCCTTAATATGCTTGGCAGCTTGATCTTTTGTGCCATTATCATACTTGTCTCATTAATTTCTTTAATTGCACTTGTAAATAAGCATGTTTATTAGTAGTTTATATAATGGTCTTGAAAGGCATAATTCACTAATGCATAAGTTAGGATTCTTTTTTATAATTGATTCTAAAAATAATCATAAAAATTGAAAAATTATTTCCTTTGGGGAAATGTTGACTAATTTTATGCTTACAATTGGTGGAGTTCCATTATCTAAAATACCTACCTTAAAGAAAGCTCTTGGAGGTGCTTCGGTTAATGTGGTGAGCTTTCTTATATATGGTTTCATTTATTTTTGAGCTTTATAATTAGTTGGTTTGAACTTAAAAATATATAGTAAAATAAAAGAAATTATATTTATGGTTGCTTAATGTCATACCCCTCATAGTGCAACATGCTCCTATGGAATAATGAACAGTCTCTAAATAAATAGAAACCATTGATTATCCTATAAAGGATGTAAATTGTTTTTTTTTATATTTACTTTTTAAAACAAAATCTATCTTTGTAAAACCTTATATACAAGCAATTGAAAAGCATAAAAAGTTTATTTCTCATAAGTTGATATATTTAAAATTCATACTATATATATTGTATAAAGAAAAATATTTAAGAATATCAAAACTCACATTGTATACACGTGTTTACTACCCTATATGCATTTCTAGTTAAATAATATAGATACATATTTTTGTATATGCTACTATGATAAGTCCTTGCTAACAAAATGAGTCCTATTAAATTGGTGCCTTGGGATCTGCATGCTTCAAGCCATCTGCTAATCTATGTCCATCAAATGACGAACGTTGAGTATTTCACTCAGTGGTGCTACAAACATGAAGCATTGTAAATATAAATCAATCATGTTTTTCATAATAGCTTTCATGGCATCAATTTATTATAGTATAAGTTGATCTTAATCATAAGTATAGTTACTTCATAATATAACTAGTCAAGAATATGAATATTAAGCAACTCATACATATAATTATCCTTCATAAACATAATTGATCTATAACATTATAAAATATTCATTGGAACACTATCATGATACATCATCACTTGTATCCATTAAATCTGTAACCTTTCATGTGTACCTGTGAGAAGTACAAGTTTTATAATATATATACTATATTATTTTAACATATGCCAATATCTTTCATCATCATTATTTTCATGACATAATTAAATCATGTAGGTACTTTAAAGTGTCATACTTTAACTCTGTCTTATATGTCTATCATTAGCAATTCAAAGTATATTAAACAATATAAGTCATTATCTTTATCTGTATATCTATGTAAACATTCAGCATATAAATACTACCAATGAATAATATCATACTCTTAGCAACATTAGAATATTATTATCAGATAACATCATTTCGTCAGTATGATCATTGTTGCTCTTGAGCATAAGCTCGAATAACTATATAACATTTCCTCTGTGGCATAACTATGTCCTGTATATTAGCACCGTAAACATCTATTTATCAATGTATCTGTATCATTATACAACATACTATATTGTACTTCATTACTCTATGAACATCTCTATATAAGCACAATTATGGTGCATTCATCATTCCATTCACTATACTTTCATGATATATGAATGATAATGTATGTTTCTGAGAATGCATTCATACTTTGCATTCTCCCTCTGATTTTCCTGTAATATTTCATTTCTTTTCTGTATGATTGTGCACAATCCCTTTTCGTAACTGGGTCCCTTTATGTACCGGTACTCATCTCCCACAGAAGGGAATTTTAATTGTATGATTCATTGAACCCATTTTTCTTTTCTATATGTATCGATACTCATCTCCCATAGGAGTGCATTATAACTGTATGATTCCATTAAGGGAATCCATCATCTCTATGACCCAGTATGCTTTTATTAATAATTATCTCACATTCACTCATTTTCCTCCTTCTTTATTCCTCCATGTCATGCCATGAATATGATTATGAATATAAATGATTCATGACATGATATGTCATATCCTTATTTTTTGATGTTATTGTTGTGGAAATGATATGAAATTATGATTATGGTGATAAGTTTATAATAAAAAAATTGAGTTTAAGCTGAAAATAGGATATTGAAAGTTTTACCGCAAACCCCTAAAACTAATGTTAAAAGACACTAAAACATGGATTCTGAGTTATATATAGTGAATTTGATTGAATGGTTTTGACCATTGTGCTTGTATTAACTTAAATTAGATATATGTGAATTTTGAAAATTTTGAATTTTAAATTTAATTATGATGTCATAATTAGGTATATTAATTTAGGTGCTGAAATTATACCCTATACAATCAAAACAAAAA
>CANYBF012896110.1:0-12890 GCA_948192965.1 Dalechampia spathulata | reverse complement strand
CATTAATAAATATTATAAATGTAGAATTAAAAAAGAAAGATAATATATTTTCTATTAGTACTTTTATGAAAAACAGCATAAATAACAAAAAAAACAGCATGTTTTTTTAAGGAAAAAAATACAATTAACAGCATATTTTTTTTAAAAAATTAACAGCATAATATTTCTAAAAAAATGGGCAGCATAACAGTATATTAAATAATATAATATAAAAATTAAAAAAGAATAAAAAATTAAATAGAAGAGGAGAATAAAGAAAAATTTGTTGTTGGGTTGTGGCTTAATTAGTCTCATGGCAACTTTAATTCTAATCCCTCTTTTCTTTCAGCTGAAATAGCTTTTCTGATTTTTAAGAAGATAGCTGGAAGGAATTTAAGGTATGGTGTGGAAGGAAGGTTTTTAATTTAATTGGGCTTTAAATTAGTTTGGCCCATTTCAAGAGCATTCTGCTCCTGGGCGTGCGACTGTCGCCTCAACTGAGGCGCGCCTGGTCCCCAGAGGCGTGCGCTTCATGTAGCTCGCCCGCCTGCCCTGCAAAAAAGCCCTAACCTAATCGCCTAGAGTGCCTAGCGCCTAAGGCGCGCTTTTTAAAACACTGCTTGGACCTATGATGTGTGCAAGTTACTCATGCCTATTTCATAGAGTTCAAGATAACATATGAGGAGCTCAAAACCCTAATGCCCTTTAGTCCAGATGTTAAAGTTCAACATGCTAATCTTGAGAAGATGGCTATTATGAGCTTTTTGGCTGGATTACCATCGAAGTTTGACACCGCTTGTTTTCAAATTCTCTCTAGTTTTAAGATCCCCTCTTTACATGAGACATTTGCTTGTGTACTTCGTACTGAAGCTGCCTTAGCTCCACTAGCTCCAAATAGTGCGCTTGTTAGCTATACAAGTGGGTTTCAACATGGGCAATCATCTGTTAGATTTGGGTATGGTAATACTAATCATGATAAAAATGAGATAATTTGTTACTATTGTCGTGAAGCTAGATAAACCAAACGGGCTTGTAAGAAGTCACAAACTCGATCCAGTCGGCATCCTTCGACAAATGTTGCTTCTTTTAACCATGTTGACAACTCTATTTTAATTTCTGTGGATGAGTTTGCCAAATTCACTTAGTATCAACAAGCAATGAAGCATTCGTCCACTTCTAGTTTTGCTACTGTTGAGTCAGGTACCCAAAATACATTTCTTTTATCCACCTCGACTAATTGGATCATTGATTTCGGTGTTACATACCATATAATAGGCAATTCTAGCTTGCTCTCCTCTTTTTGAACCCCATTCTACTCCTTCTGTTACATTAGTAGATGGAACCATGTCTACATCCTTGGTTCTAGCAATATTTCCCTCACACCACATCTTCCTTTATCATCTGGAGTTTACCTAATCTTTCATTCAATTTAATCTCTATTAGCAAACTAACACGTGCCTTAAACTGTTGTGTTTCATTTTTTTTTTATTATTGTTCGTTTTAGGATCTTACGACGAAGAGGATTATTGGTAAAGGACGTGAGTCTGCTAGCCTATACATCCTTGATAACCCCATCTCCAAATCCTTGACTTGTTCATAAACCATCGACCTGTTTGAAGTTCATTGTTAGTTAGGTCATCCATCTTTATCTATGTTAAAGCTATTATGTTCACAAGTTAGTCATATTTCTATGTTGAATTGTGAGTTGTGTTAGTTAGCCAAGCACTATCGTAATCCACTTGGCCCAAGAGTCAATAAACTTGCGAAGTTCCCTTTTGAAGTAGTTCATTCTGATGTCTGGGGTCCTTGTTCAATCTCATCCATAGATGGTTTTAGATATTTTGTTACTTCTATAGATGACTATTCTTATGTAACTTGGTTATATTTAATGAAAAATCGTTTTGAATTCTTCTCATATTTTTCTACTTTTTATGCTGAAATATGTAGCCAATTCAATACATGTGAAATCCTTGCTTAGTGATAATGCTAAAGAATATCTATCTGATACTTTTCGATTTTTTATGGTTCAACATGGCATCCTTTATCAAACCTTTTGTGTTAATACACATGCCCAAAAGGGGTTGCTAAATGGAAAAATAGACATCTGTTAAAAACTACTCATGTTCTTCTTTTTCAAATGAAGGTTCCACAATCTTTTTGGGTTGATGTTGTTTCTACATTTTATTTCCTCATTAATCATATGCTATCCTCTATCCTTCACAGTTATCATTCCCTTTTCTACTTTGTCTTCTAATACCTCTATGTTTGATGTTGAACCAAAGATATTTGGTTGTACTTGTTTTGTTCGGGATGTTAGTCCCCATCTCACAAAATTGGTTCCAAGATTCCCAAAAATCTTGATCATCAAAAGTACTTTGTTTCTGCTGATGTCAATTTTTTGGGAATCTTACCATTCTTCTCTTTTGATATCCTGAATAATAGTCAAGAGGAGACTGACACCCTCTTTCGATATACTATCACAATGCAAGAACCATCTCACATACCTACACCACCACCACTTCTGCTTAAACCTCATTTTGGTTAAATCTATATTAGGCATCTTCATTCACGCAACTTTTGTTCGGAAGAAGCCTCTACGTCTGCGGATCCTATTGAAACAGATCTTGATATCCTTATAGCTCTTTGAAAAGGCAAACGTCAATGTACTCATCCTATCTCATCTTTTGTTTCTTATAATTCTTTATCTCCCTCCACTTATTCATTCATTGCCACTTTAGACTCAAAGCATTATTTGTAAAACTATTCAAGCTACTTTATTTGATCCTAGCTAGCAATAAGCAATGACGGAAGAAATGAATGATGCTAATGGTACTTGGGCTTTGGTAGACTTACCTGCAGGTAAACAACCTGATGGCTGCAAATAGGTCTTTTCAGTTAAAGTCAATCATGATGGGATCGTTTATCGCTTGAAAGCTCGACTTGTTGCCAAAGGCTACACTCAAACCTATGGCGTTGACTACTCTGACACTTTCTCTCCAGTTGCTAAAATGACCACTATTCGCTTATTCATTTCTTTAGCAACTACTAATAATTGGCCTCTTTGTTAATTAGATATCAAGAATGTATTGCTCTTCGTCAATTAGATATTAAAAGTTACTGGAAGAAGTATTTAGTTGTTTTGAAATACTTCGTGGGAATTGACGTCACCAAAAGTAAGAAAGGAATCTACCTTTCTCAAAGGAAGTATGTTTTGGATCTTCTCACTGAAATAAGAAAGGTGTTAAACCATCTACCACACCCATGACTCCTAATTTGCAACTTATCAAATACAAACGGTTAGTTGGGAAATAGAATTATCTTACTCTTACTCATGTTAATATTTCTCACTCTGGCAATATGGTTAATCAGTTTATGTCTTCACCAAGAAGCAAACATGAGACAGTTTTAGAGCAGATTTTGTGCTACTTGAAAGGAGCCCCTGGATGTGGAATTCCCTATAAGAATCATGGACATAGCAATATTGAATGTTTCTTTGATGCAGATTGGGCTAGCTCTAAAGTCGATAGGAGGTCAACAATGGGTTTCTGCATTTTCCTAAGAGGTAACTTGGTCTCATGGAAAAGCAAGAAATAAAATGTAGTATCAAGATCAAGTGGGGAATTAGAATATCGAGCAATGGCACAGATAGTTTGTGAAGTTATGTGTATTCATCAATTCCTGGGTGAACTCGGATTCCAAATGATAGCACCAACAAAATTATGGTGTGATAACCAAGTTGCCCTTCATATTGCTTCAAATCCGGTTTTCTATGAATGAACTAAACATAACAAGATCGATTATCATTTCATTCGAGAAAAGTTTCAGCAGAATTTGATTTCTACAGGCTTTGTGAAGATTGAAGACCAACTAGGAGGCATTTTCACCAAATCACTCAATGGAACATGGATTAACTATATTTGCAACAAATTGAGCATAATCAATATCCATGCTCCAACTTGAGAGGAAGTGTTATGGATTGTATTTGCAAATATGCTTAAATTAAGGCCTTGATTATAGTAATAGGATTCTAGATCAATCATGTGAGAGATCTTAGGCATTACTATTAGTATTATTTCCTTTTGTATGATTGCATAACTTGTATATAAACCTATCTAATGATCAATACAACACAGAGGATTCTCTTACTTCTCTTTTTCTTTTACAAGGTTCATCAAATACCTAGGTCTATCTTAGATGCCCTAGGCACACAAATAGATCTAGATTTCATGCTAGCGTAATTTCAAATACCATATTAGTTTTATATATCTAATAATATAAATGCGGTTAACTTGTTTTTATAATCATTTCAACCAATTATAATCAAGAACATTTGTATCAAAATGTGATATTTAAATATGAATTGCTACTTGCCATTTGTGGTTTTAGTTGTTTTGTGTAATTAACAATAGGTAACATCAAAATTTTTTTATATGTTCATAGTTGTGTGATAAGTTAGATATTTTTGTTCTTCTATTCATGTAACCATTTTTTTTCCTTTAACTGGACTAAGCTAAGTAAATTTGGTTGTAGAGCTGTGAGACATTTGATTTTTTGATGTTGTGATTGCACCTACCAAGTTTATTGTTACAAGAACCAAAATGCACTGTAGATGAAATGAGTAGTCTTTTTGCTGGTTAGAATTTTGTTTTAGTTTAGGCCTCAAGATTGAACCATAGTGTGCAAAACATTTTGTAATTGATACATGTAACAGTTACACTCTGACATATTCTTTCTTCCCTTTATGAAGTTCATTATGTATTTTTAGTTGAATTTTGTAAGATGAAATAAAATTATAGATCTTTTGATTGAAATTGTCGATGCTGTTTTTGCAATCGAAGAACTGCACTAAGTAGGCAAATTTTCTTATTTTTTCAATTATTACAATCATAGTTGGTTTTAGTTTTTCATCTCCTAGATGTCTTGTAAATAATCTGCATGCGAACTTGTGGTATGGTCATATCCTGTGAATTTAATACTAATGTTTGAGTGCCCTATAGAAGAAATTTCAATCTTGTTCTGATGCTAAAATAAATGGAGCTAGTTTCCATCAACATGTTAACAATTGGCGAGATGTTGGATTGCTAAAGGTTGAAAAGATCTCAAATTATTTATATCCTCCTTTGCTAAATAGTTCAATGTGTATGTGTAAGGCTGCCAGCAAATAAACTGAATTTTATATCAGTGAAATTATTTTGCAGAAGGGGAAATGGAGCATGTTCTCCCTCCTAGTCTTTTATTTTTAGAACGAACATTCTTGGAATGAAAGAATTAATAAATTAAAATTTGCAATTTTGAATTTTGATCAGTTTCCTACTGTAAGTCATTCCCTATAAATTTCTCAGCCTTCTAACATGATGATAAATAATTTTGTTGCCTATATATTAATATTTGTTAGTTTGAGGATTATCTTAGAGCTTCATATTGAATACAGGTAAATCACATTGAATGCAGGAGATGGACTATGTGAACGAAGCAAATAATGGATTCAAGTTTAGGTAATAAACTGGGATCAGTTAACTGAACATAACTTTATGACTGAGATTTGCTGTCCTTTATTTCTATTATTAGTTTTATTTATTTCCTCTGCCACCTAGTTGAAGTTTCGTTGAAGTGAAAGGATATTGGGGCAGTTATACGTAACATACCACATGCATTATCCTTCTGAAAAACCGAACATAATCTTTTGTTTCACAAGGCTGAGATTTTTTGCATAATCATATAATTAAAATAAGAGCAAACTAATGAAGCTTTTGTAAAAGGCAATGTCTTACTAAAAATTAGTTACCGAGGGAATTTTGAAATATTAACTCAATTTTTTTTATCATTTTTTTCCCTGAACTAAATAACTAAAACATTTAGTCTCTCAAACCATTGAAAAAGGGAAAAGTCATTATCCTTGGTTTCCTTTCTGTACAAGCAGTTTCACTTTCTGTAGCTTCCAAGTAATTTTCATGTTTCCTAATATGTGATCTACATCTCATTCCCTGTTTCTCTATGTTTAGAGGTTTCTTCTTTTTACAAGTTTTGGACCCTCAACTTTGACACATATGTGCAATGCTAATTTTTGTATGAACTTTGATATTTTGTAGTATGACTTAGAAGATATTACCTAATTACATCCTCAAGATGAGCCGTTGCTGTTAACTTTTTATGCTTACTTTGTGTTGTATGTAACATTTGAACCAACCATGTATGTGATAAAAAAAAAAGGCTCCCGTTTACTTGATTATTGGTTGATATTATACCAAATACTTGCACAGGAAACTCTATGGTGGTATACCAAATGTTTCGGTTCCAGAAATGTACATGGAGCACACAACTCGTAAAGTCCTAGTTATGGAATGGATTGAGGTACCAGTTGTTCCCAAGTAAAAATTTAAAGAAATGTGGGGTTTGTATCTTTCTCTAATACATCCAAGTGATGTTTAGCAACGTTCTATTTTATCTCATAGTTTTGTTTTGCCCCTCCAATTGCCTAAAAAAGATTTCATTTTGTCTCAAAAGCATCATTAGATAAATTTAATGGTTGACATCACATTTTTCATGAGAGTTTACCCTTTAATGTCGCCAACTCACTGCTATTTGCAATTATGCATGAATTTAGAAAGAGGGCTTTAAACGTGTAGAAATTCCATTGGCCGAAGAAAGTGTTGGACTAAATTCATAACGATGGCCCTAAATGGAGTTGGTACCCATCTTGTATAAAATCAATTGGCTTGTGCTAAATACCAATATACTTCACTTATATGTCACTTAAATTTCTCACCATCTTTTTCATATGGGATTCTCCAACACTCCCCCTCAAGTGCAACTAGTCTAGATCAGTTATCACTTGCTAAATATAAACTTCATCAGGAGGTCCATCAAACACCTAGGCCTATCTCAAAGGCCCTAGGTCCACAAACGGGTCTAGTCTCTAGGCTAGCCCAATTCCAGATCTTCAAACACAAGCCTAAGATTATCCAATCATTTGACCATGAGAAGGTCTAATACCATGTAGAAATTCCATGGGCTAAAGAGAGTAATTGGCCTGAATTCATAACGGTGGCCCTAAATGGGGTTGGTATCCATCTTGCACAAAACCAATTGGCTTGTGCTAAGTACTAATCTACTCCACTTATATACCACTTAAATTCCTCACATCTTTTCCATGTGGAATTCTCTAACAAAGCGCAATGCCAATTGTCCCCACAAGTGCACTAGGTTTTATTTTTCATAAAGATCACATACCTATGTACTATGCTCCGCATTCTTTATGCACTTGTTCATCCTAAAAAACCTGGTAACCTCCATATAGAATGTTTGTTGTAATCTTGCAATGCAAGTTTGGTACACTACCTTTTTGTTTCAATAACTGATAGATATGAATCACTGTCAGTTGGAGAAAACTTCAAAAATATTTTGTTTAATATACCTTTGATATATTTAAGTTACCATTGGACATCTTTATTATTTTTAATTAAATATTGCTGAAGATACTTTTTCATTAAATATACATTGCTTGATGCCTAATCAAATCTTTTGCATGTTTCATTTATCTATTGTTACTTTTGTAGGGTCAAAAGTTGACGGAAACAAATGACCTTTTCTTAGTTGAGGTATTTGATAAAACTAAATGCACTTCTGAGTTTCTTGGAAATCGATCTAAGCACTTTATACTATGGTTGTGTAGCTAAGTTTAAATACTCTTTTCTGGGTTGAGTAGGTAGGAGTTTACTGCTCATTTAACCAACTTTTGGAGTATGGATTCTACCATGCTGATCCTCACCCTGGAAACTTTCTTCGTACATATGATGGGAAACTAGCTTATTTAGGTACATGTTTCCAAATTTTAAACGTTTTGTGCATGTTTGCAAATTTTAAACTAGCTTATTTAGGTACATGTTTGCACAGGGTGTTTTGCGTTCTTGTATCTGTCAGATGTAAAGTTTATTGCTTTTGTAAGTAAGATTATGTCATGGAAATGAATAATGATTATTCTCCTCTCTGCCACTTTCATTTGTTTGCTCGTCATTCTGGCAAAATTACAGGCATAGTACATTTTGCTCTTGGGCTTTTGTTGAATTTCTATATTCATATCCTTTGATTTGCATCATTGGAGTAACATTATGTAACTTTATGTGTTAATCCTCTTTCCTTGTCAGATTTTGGAATGATGGGTGAATTTAAACAGGAATTCCGTGATGGGTTCATTGAAGCATGTCTCCATCTTGTAAATCGTGATTTTGATGCTCTAGCTAAGGACTTCGTTACTCTTGGGTATTTCTTTTTTAATATCTTGTGCAAATTGCTGATGGGGTTAATTGTATTGATGTAAATGTTTCTGAGGCTGAGCTGCTTATTTCTCTCAGGCTTCTTCCACCAGCTATAGACAAGAAGGCTGTTACAGAAGCTTTAACAGGTTCCTTTTACTCTCCTTTTTTTCCTTGCTTTTTTTCCTATTATTCTGTGCATGTGGATGTGGTTTCAAATTGTTGCAGCTATTGAATTGGATTTTGCAAAGTTACATCTGTTGGAGTTATGCATTTGCTGTACCTGCTTATCTACAGGTGTATTCCAGAACGCTGTTTCAAAAGGAGTCCGCAATATAAGTTTTGGAGATCTTTTGGGAAACTTGGGAACTACCATGTAAGGTTTTCTATCTCAATCATTTATATCGGAAAAATTTATTTTTGATGTATAACTAATGTGTCATGGTATCAAGGCAATGTCTCATTTGATGGTTACCTTCATGCTACATATTGTTATGAGTTGTGCTATTTTACACTAATAAATCTTTAAAATAGTTTATCAGTTGATGAGTAGGATAATGAGGAATTGGCTTTTGTTTCTGAAATCTATATCAAGTTGTTAATTCATACAGAGATGGGAGGAAATAAGAAACATTCTCATCTCTGTCGGTAGCAGACTTCTAGGAGCTTTATTGTTGCAAGAAGGTAGCATGTGTTCTACCTATTTAGTTATGGTTCTAAGTTCTTGCATCTTTGGATTGTATCTACTACTTTCCTTGCGATTAATGTGTAGAACAAGGTTTCATTATATGACTTGAACTCTGTTCCACATGCTTTTTTAGCTTATGGTTATAAACTTTATATCAAAAGCTTTTTCGGAAATAAGCCATCTAGATATACTCTGCGTGACCTTCTTTGCTGCATCTAATGGTAGAGGGGTTTATTTGCATGCATGTTATTCGTAAAAAACATGTAGCAAAAATGTAATCATTTTGGATCATTTTATTTTTGTGTTGAAAATAATAAGCACCGAAGTGCATAATCTTGTGTAGTTGCCGTCACTATGCAATGTCTTCAGCCATCCGTTAAAATTTTTCATTACTTATCAACAAATGCCGAAAGAACATTTCTTCAGATTAGTGCAAAGGAACAGTTATTCAACAAATTGCTGCATATTTGTGCAAATGAACTGTTCGCTTAACATTTATGTTCATTGTGACACCCAAAGTTTGTGATGTCTTTATTAGGGCTCCTTCCCTTCTTCACCACCACTGCATGTTCAGTAGGGGTGTCCAAAAAACCATTGAACTGAAAATCAATCGGAAATCAATAAAAAAAATTGAAATTGATGGTTGACTAATCCAATGGTTTAGGTTTAGATTTTCAATAGTTTTTTATGATTTTTGGTTTCAGTTCGATTTTAAATTGAAGAAGTCAATATATTCAGTTAACCAGCTGAATTTAGGCTGGAACATGTTTTCATATATATATGTTATATTGGTTGTCATAAACAAATACGCGCCTATAGCCCAAATGGTAAGTACTTTCTCTTGATGAATGGTTCAAGTCCTATTGACCTCAATTTTCTTAAACGTTTCCTTCTTTTTGTTTGATCTTTTAAATAAATTAATTTATAACCATCATCATCATTTCTTTCTTTTTTAGTTCATATTTTATTATGTTTATTTATTACCTTTTAAGTGTTTAAATTTACAATATTTTATATTATCTAAATAATTTAATTAATAACCCTAAAATTAAATTATAATAATTAATTTTTTATTCAATTTCATATATTATTACATTTATTTATTAGTTTAGAGGATTTTAACTTACAATATTTTGTATTACATTCTAAATATTTGAAATGTATTTTTAAATGATAGTTAAAGATTGAAAAAATCAATTAATGTAATATTTTATATTGATTTTTAAATATTTTTAAAATATTGGTTGAAAACCGAGAAACTAATTAATTGAATCAATTTCATGATTAACCGATACATGATTAGTCATTAAGAATGATTTAAGTTTAGGTTTGATATTTTAAAAATTTGAAATTGATGGACTAGCTTTTTTTAATATTGATGGACTACAACTAGTCCATGGACAGCCCTAATACTGAGTCATTCTCATTATTCTACCATCATGCTGTGATCGAGCTACATAAATTAGATATAACAATGAGGTTTCTATTATCAAGGTCATATATCTGTTGATCGTGCCCATGCAACACTGCTTTGGGCCGCATTGTCTTCAGTTACCACGTTATGATTAAAATCTGAACATCATATTTGGTTCTTATTTTACTCTCAACATCTACTTGCACAAATAAGTTCTCAAAAAAGCATCAATTTAAATAGATCTTGGAAAATTATGATGAAAATTGAGGTTTAGGCTGAAAAAGTTGTATTACTGTTGATTATTACTTTCATATGTAGCAAATGACGTAGCATTCATATTTCTTTTGCAGGTACAAATTCAAATTTCAGATACCTTCATACTTCTCTCTTGTCATTCGCAGGTAATCATGCCATTGCATAGTCAGAAACTATCCTTTGCTGAGTGTTTGTTGGTTCTCATTTCTATTTGTTGCATAAATACTACTGTAGCCTGCCTATGATTTACACCTTTTCTTGGATCTTAGCCTTGCTGTCTTGGAAGGCATTGCTATCAGTTTTGACCCAAATTACAAAGTTTTGGGCAGTACATACCCATGGATTGCTAGAAAAGTTTTAAGTGACAGCTCTCCTAAACTGAAGTCTTCTTTGCAAGCTCTTCTTTACAAGGCAAGTGTGCCAACATTCCATATTTTCAGATAGTCCAGTTGTTTTCTCTGATGGAAGTGTTAAAGATTCTAATTTTCTTTTCAGGAGGGTGTTTTCAGAATTGATCGGCTAGAGTCTCTGCTATCAGAGGTGAGCTTCTTGTGTTTATTCAAAATTGATGGTCACTTCTGCCTGTTGGAGTGGCTTGTGTTAAATATTGAAGCGATATGTGCTAGTTAAAGCAGAATAACTAATCTTACTGGTCAGCATACACCTCATTGCGGTTGTCACACTGCAGTTATGTGCTTATTATGACTCATGATTTTCAGTTTTTCTCCTTTGTTAATATTTATATCTTAGGGCTTATCAAACTAAAATCATCTTTCTTTTTTTTTTCTTCTGATTATATATTATACAGTTCTTTTGGATTGATGTTTCATTTACATAGACTAATTTTGTGGCAGTCTCTTCGTGCCCGCACTGAAAGAGCCTTGTTTAGAAGCCAGGTGGAAGGTTCTGCTTCCAGAGTAGCTGTGAAGGAAATCCTTTCCTTCACTTTAACTGAAAAGGTTTTTATTTTACTATGTCTTTGCTTTTCTAAATTATAGGATGTTTAGTTTCATATCGAGTATAGTAACTTCATCTCAAAAATATTTTTTTTATGGTAATGTTAAATTATTGGTAGGGTACCTTTGTGAGGGAAATAATTCTTCAAGAAATTGCTAAGGTATGTTTTTGAACTGAATTCCATTAATTTCATCCTTTATTTATTGGCTTCCTGAACTTCAAACTCTGATACCATCCTTTTTCCTCCTAGAGGTAAAATGCTGCCAGAAAACCTATAAAAAGAAATTTTTTTTATCAAAGATAATCTGCCACAGAAACATTTATAATTGGTCATTTGCTAGACATCAATCGGAATATTTTACCTAATATTGGATTAATTGTTAGTGGTTAGAAAAAAAGTGGCTTAGAGCATTTTCCATGTAAATATTGGATCATTTAACTAATTTGGTATTGAGTTTATCAGCAAAAATATAGGGCAAAATATTCCTTCCTAATTCTATTCTATTTCCTATTGTATTTGTAGTTTACTTAATTTGTGTTTCCTTAAATTAGTATTAGGTCTTTGTGTATAAATAGAGATGTATATTCATAATTTAATATACAAGTAGAGCAGTACATTACTCTAAATTAATATGGTATCAGAGCATGTTTGCCTCCTTCAAGGCATTACGTGTTTAGATTAGGGTTTGTGGGAACCTCTTCTTCCACTGCTTCCCTTGTGTCACCGCCGCCTTCTACCGGAGCTCTTGCCGCCGATCGGCCTTCGCCGGGTATTCTGACCACCTGCTGCCACTGCGCATGAGCTCATGCGCCGCCTAAAGTTTGGCACCTTCGTCCACGTGCCAGCGCGTGCGGTACTTCGGCAGCCTTTGTTCCTCACCTGCTTATTTCTACCCATTCTTTGAGCTTCCTAGTAGTTATTTGGGCAGTTATTTGGAACTCTTTTGTTCTCGTTCTTCTCTTTTTCCCAGCTGTTTGTAGTTCTGCTATTTCTTGTTATGGCAGCTAACGGGTCTAAGGATATTCTAGACTCTCCTACTAGTCTTGACAACCCTAGCCTACAAATCAGTCATGTCAAACTTGATGAGACAAACTATTTGGCATAGTCTACTTCATGCCTTTTGTCTATTGAAGCCAGGAAGTTGCAAGGTTATTTGATCGCCCGTGGTTGTCTTCTCTACCGGTCAGCTGCTGACATTTGGGCTGCGGCTTCCATTACTTATTCTCAAGTTGGTAATGATGCCTTAATCTATGAACTTCGTAACAAGGTTCATAATTTGAGACAAGGGGAAATGACAGTTGCTCAATATTTTGCTGAATTGAGTGGGTTGTGGCAAGAACTTGA
>CANYBF012895779.1:0-32388 GCA_948192965.1 Dalechampia spathulata | reverse complement strand
TGAATGGCTACAAGTTTCATACTCAAAGTCATGCATCTAAACGGGCATCAATAAACAGCAGTGTTTGTATAAAGGGATCTAATTACACTATTGATTGTGATGATTATTTTGGTCATCTCAATGAGATCATTGTGGTGGAATACATGGGATTACCTTTGAAGCGTACAGTTCTATTCAAATGTGAATGGTTTGATCCAACACCCAACATTGGTACAAAGGTTCATAACAAATATAAGCTTGTTGATGTCAATTTTTCTAGACGATTCAATAAATATGAGCCTTTCATACTTGCATCACAAGCTATGCAAGTTTGTTACTTGTCCTATCCAAGCTTGCGTATAGATAAGGTGGATTGGTATGCTATTTGTAAGGTGAAACCCAGAGCAGTAATTGACTTACTAAAACAACGATTAACAAATACTGCTGCATTTCAAGAAGATTCTTATGATAATCATGAAATTGATGATTCGGCCAATGATCTTGTTCATTCTGTAACTCATCCTGATGGATGATTCATTGATATTACTGATGGCAAAGAGGATGACATTGATGATGATGTCATGTTTAGTACATCATCTAATGATGAAGTTGATGAAATTGACGATGATGACATTGATGGAAGTGAATGATACGAGTAATTTTGTGATATTAGCAATTATTTTCACATAAAAATATCATTATGTTATTTCTACTTTTCTTTATTTTTATGGTATATTATAAATATTAATTGTGTGTGTTTCTAATTATCACATTATTATCGTGTAGCTATGGCACGAGGACTTGGACGTGGAGGTCGATATCATCCCCATGCTACTATGCCATCTACGTCTTCCCCGCATACACCGACATCACAAAGAGCAGCTACTCAGACATCTACACCACCATATATTCCTATTATGGATGCTAATCCATCGACTACAGTTGACATTGGTTCATAGCGAGTACATTGTAATATGGCTACAGATCATGTTCCAGATTCACAGACTTCTACACCTCCTGTTCCACAATCATTTCCATTTACACCTTTTACTTCTGCATCTGGATGTACACCAGCTTCAACATCTATTTCTGCTTCATCATCACCTACTACAATATCTGATTTTGCACCAGCATCTACTAGTCGGCATCACCGTATTGAGTGTTATATTGATCATAGGATGTAAGATTTTCTAACTTTTCATTTCAAATATATTGTAATATGTATATATTTTCAAATTTTTTCATATAAAATTTCAATTTTTGATAAATTACAGCATCTTATAGAGTGTCAGCATAGATGAGGGAAATATTTAGCCAGAGACTAATAGCAGAGGGTACTTCCTGGGCATCAGTACCATCATATGTTGTCTTACTATATTGGGAGGAATTTAAGGTAACAAGTTGGTATTTAATGCTTTCTATGAATTTATTACTAACTTTACATGATAATCTTAAATTTCTTTACAGAAACAATTTTATTGGGATGAGACAAAATTCTCTGTTGAGATTATGTACCAGGCTTGGAGGGACAAGGCATCAGCACGGTAACCATTTATACCATTTTAAAAATAATGTATGATATAAAATTTATAGAAGTATGTTTCCATTAACACTTATAAATTTCGTGTAACACATACAAAGATATGATGAACAAATTCAAGACAAAGAGAAAGTAACCTGTTTTCTGTAGTGATTCGACTTAGGCTGCCTGGCTACGTTATTAGGAGTTGCCTAAAACACAACTGCAGAGTGCTACGGTTTCAAGAAATCGCTATGGTGCATCTGGATATGGCATTTCTACTCACACTTGTGGCTCGAAGACTATGTCTGGTCACAAGAGAGATTGGGTAACTTTGTTATTTTATCATTAATCAATTCATTTTACTTTTATTTATTGCTTATTATGAATGTGTTTGCCATTTAGATAGAGCAAAATGAGGGCCAACATCCGACACCTCATGAACTTTTCGTGTACACTCATACACAAAAACATGATAGGGTAACTTTCATCGATGCCAGGTCACGTGAGATCAATGTAAGTATGACATTTTTTACTAATATCATTATAATTTATGCAATTCAAATTAATGTCATTGTATTGTATAATTTTATTAGGATCAGGTGACACATATATGGGAGGCAGCAACGTAATAAAATGATATCATAGATGACTCTTGTATATATCTAGACGCTGTTGGTGGGGCCTCAAAGGGACACATTTATGGGATAGGTTCAGAGGCTAATAGCTACTACAGTAGCTCATCAGTTAGCACATCTGCTTGTAGAGAACCTGGAGGTTCTACTCATTCACAACTACTTTAGATGATGCTATTAGACAAGAGATTCGTGATGTTGTACGTGATACTGTTCATCATGCATTAGATGCACAGATCCCTATTCTTTATGATCGAGTTGTACAGCAGTTACAAGTTGATCAGAATGTATCTGCGTCATCTTCCTCCCAGCCAGACCATTCTGCTCCATCTAGTGATGCCACTACTATAGTTGATACTTCTGCTCCACCATCTGCAGCTGCTCCTCCTGATTCTGTTGCATCAGATCCTCATACTGATGCTCCCTAATGATATATTGCTTTATACTCTTTTAATTTGTTATTTTGTTTACTTTACTTTTTCATTTGTTTTGTTAAACTTCAATGATATTATACTGTCATTATTTAGATTGAATTGTAGACTTTGGAGAAGTTTCTGTTTGATTGAATTGTAGACTTTGGAGAAGTTTCTGAATGATTGATGTGATAATTATAGAAGTGTTGTTTTAACAGGTATCAGATTATTAGATCTTCATATTACAGAGGAAATTCTGCCGGATTTTTAGCAAAATTAATTTTTTTATAATTTTATGTATTAATATTTTTAATTCAAAATTCAAGTATAAGTTTATATAAAATTTTATTATAATTATATCCAATTTTTCATATTTTAAAAAAATATTAAAATATTAAAATATTAAAATATTAAAATATTAAAATATTAAATGCAATTAATTTTTAAGTTTAGTGACGGAAATAGCTATAGAATTCCGTAGCTATTTAGCTACAGAATTAACGATGAAATATATTTCATTGCTAAATACCTACAAAATTTGAGACAGAATAACCGTTTCTATTTAGCGACGGATTAGCAACGAAACAAAATCCGTTGCTAATTCCGTAGCTAAATTACTACGGATTTGGCGACGGAATAAGTTCTGTCGCTAATTCGTCACTAATCCGTCACAATAAATTTAGTGTTAAATGGTTTACAGACGGAATTTTACCGTCGCTATTACCGTCGCCATACCAAATAGCGATGGCAAATTCCCTTATAGCGACGGTAAATTTCTGTCGCTATTTCACTTGATTTTTATAGTGATTTGGTAGATGATTATGTGCTCTTTGTAGCAGGAATAAGTAGTGTTCGATTGAGGATGTTTTATAATGTTGTCAGAACTCTTGACAATATCTCGCATGTTCCTGATATGAAGAGGAATCTAATTTCTCTGACGACTTTGGCAATTCAAGGTTACAAATAGAATTCAGAAGGGGAATTTTGCAAGATTGGCAAGGGCTTCATGGTACTGATGAAAGGGAAGCTGAAGGATCGACTGCATCATCTTCAAGGTAGTGTGGTTATTGGAGAAGCTACAGCAACTACAGGAAGCGGTGCCATTAATCAATCTCAGTTGTAGCATCTACGTCTTAGTCACATGAGTGATAAGGGGCTTTCTATATTGGGCAAGCAAGATCTTTTGAATGGCTATAAGAATGATGAGTTGAATTTCTATGAGCATTGAAAAATAGACAAGGGTGAAATTCAATAAGCAAGCAATCCATAAGACGAAGGGCAGGCTAGATCATATATATTTTAACTTATGGAGGTCCAAATAGAGTTCCTTTAAAACATGGTGCTAGATATTTTATGACATTGATTGATAATTTCTCTAGAATAGTATGGGTCTATGTCTTGAAGATAAAAGATGAGGTATTTTCAACCTTTGTTACATGGAAGATGATGATAGAAAGGTAGACAGAAGGAAAGGTGAAGTGTCTTCAAACTGACAATGGGTTAGAATTTTGCAATTTTAAGTTCAATGAGTTTTGCAGCAAAGAAGGCATATTGAGACACCACACTTGTGCAGGAACACCACAGTAGAATGGTGTTGCAAAACGCATGAACAGAACACTTTGTAACAGAGCACAAAGTATGCTTTCACATGCAAGTGTAAGCAAGGATTTCTGGGCTGAAGCGATTTACACAACGAGTTATTTAGTCAACAGATCTCCATCTTTAGCTATTGATTGTAAGACTCCTTTTGAGGTATGGTTTGGTTCTACTGCTGATTATTCTGGTTTAAGAATATTTGGTTGTCCTGCGTATGCTCATATAAGAGATGGTAAACTTGAGCCGAGGGCGAGGAAATGCATATTTCTAGGGTATGCAACTAGAGTGAAGGGATATAGATTATGGTGCATAGATAATAGGTCTCTAAGGTTAATTATTAGTAGGGATATCACGTTTGATGAATCTGCCTTACTGGATAGTCATAAGGAAAGAGCAATAGCAGACACGGATCAAGGTGTCAGTGATTAAATACAATTCAATGTTAGTTCCCCACTAGCTCAGCCAATTAATTTTGAAGTACAAGAAGTGGGAGAGGTGCAAGGTCAACATGGTAATGATGGTGATGTACCTATACAACAACAGCCCTATAGTATTGTTGCAGGTAAGGAGAAAAGGTAAATCAGATCACCAAGAAGATATGCAAATGTGGTAGATGGAAACCTATATGGTTATGTGAATCTTGTTGCCTTTGCTTTGTCAATTATAGAGACCATTGATATGTAAGAGCCTATGAGCTATAAAGAAGCTGTTTCTAGCTTAGATATAGATAAGTGGGTTGGTACTATGGGTGAAGAGATTAAGTCTCTTCATAAGAATCAAACTTGATAGATTGTTCCATTGCCAAAAGAATAGAAGGTAGTAGGCTGCAATTGGGTCTTCAAGTTGAAGAAAGGTAATCCGGGGGTTAAAGCACCAAGATACAAGGCAAGATTGGTAGCAAAGGGGTTTACTCAAAGGAAGGGGATGTTAGATGTTAAAACTACATTCTTGCATGGTGAGTTGGAAGAGCAAATTTATATGAGCCAGCCTGAAGGATTTATCATTCCAGGTATGGAAGATTATGTTTGCTTGCTTAAGAAATCTTTGTATAGTCTAAAATAGTCTCCTAGGTAGTGGTATAAAAGATTTGATACATTCATGATTGGGAATGCATTTGTTTGAAGTGCATATGATAGTTGTGTGTATCACAAGAAGCTTAAGGATGATTCTATGATATATCTGTTATTGTATGTTGATGACATGCTTATTACTGCTAAAAGCATGTCTCAGATTATTTTGTTGAAGAAGCAGTTAGGTGAGGAGTTTGAGATGAAAGATTTAGGAGCTGCAAAGAAGGTTTTGGGGATGGAGATAATTCAGGATAGAGATACTAGCAAATTGTAGTTGTCTCAAAGATCCTATATTGAGAAAATTCTTAAGAGTTTTAACCTGATAGGTGCTAAACCTGTATCTGTTCCTTTTACTTCTCATTTCAGGTTATCTACAAACATGTCACCAAAGACAGATAAGGAGATGGAACAAATGTCAAAGGTTCCATATTCAAGTGCAGTTGGTAGTATTATGTATGTTATGGTGTGCACTCGCTATGACATTTCACATGCTATTAGTGTTGAGTAGATACATGGCGTGTCCTGGTAAGGAACATTGGGAAGCTATGAAATGGGTTTTGAGGTATTTGAAGAGCACTACAGATGTATGCTTAACATTTGATAAGGCTAAGCTGAATGATTTAGGTATGGGCTATATTTATTCTTATTACGCAAGGGATTTAAACAAGAGGAGATCATTGACTGGTTATGTTTTTACTCTATCTGGTAGTATCATTAGCTAGAAGGCGACTTTGCAAGCTGTTGTTGCTTTGTCTACCATAGAAGCTAAGTATATGGTAGTTACAGAAGCAGTGAAGGAAGCTATTTGGCTTCATGGTTTGGTTAGTGAACTTGGTTTGATTCAAAAGCAGATTACAGTCTTCTATGATAGTCAAAGTGTCATTCACCTTACAAAGAATTAGATATTCCATAAGCGCACGAAACACATTACCGTGAGACATCATTTTGTTCGAGATATTGTATCAGAAGTTAAAGTTGATGTGAAGAAGATATCTACACATGAGAATCCAGCTGATATGATGACGAAGGTAGTTCCATCTCAAAAGTTCAAGCATTGCCTATTAGGATCGAATTAGAGAGAGAAAAACGAAGAGAAATGATATACGTGGTAACACCAATAGCAAACTCCACGATGGTATAGGATTTTGTATTGATGATTTTAGAGGTTTTTTCTTTTGTTATAGGGAATACTATACAAAATAGTTACAGGGAGAAATATAAAGGTACAGCTTAATTTGATAGTACATTAAATATAAACATCAGGCTCCACACACCTAACATTGCCTGGACTTGATTGGTGTGTGTAGTATTTAGTAGTGCTCTCTTTCATAGAGGGCAGATTGCAAGAGCGATGTTATTATTTCTTCGTTGAATGGAAGAATTCAAGACAAAGGGAAGATTTTATTGTATTTGTGTCTTGAATGTTTTGATGGTTTTGAATTCAAACCCGACTCGAAAAGTTCGTAGTGCAACTTAAAAAGTTGAGAAAAATTAATTGAGCAAAAAATAGGGATATGTTTTTAGAGTGAAAGGTGAGGTCCCATAGGCCCAAGCTCATAGCCTAAAAAACCGATTCCAATGGGGGCGTAGGGGCAAAGCCCCTCACGGTATGGACTGGTTTATTCGATCCGATTTATTTGTTTGGCTTTTAGGGTTATATGCAGAACATTTTTAGAATGCCTTGTATACGTTTCTTCATCAGTAGAAAACTCATAAATCTCATGTTTTTCCTTCGCTTTTCTTTGCTTCTCTTCTTCGAGATTGTGTGTATTTGATTTAGGTATTTCCTAACAATAGATTTATCAAAATGATAAATATTACGAACCAAATATTTTTCATCAAAATGATACTTAAAATAAGATGGAGAGATTTATTTTTCATTTTCTTATTTATTATCTTTTCTAATCATATATATTTTTTATTCATTGAATGTTGCGATATTTATAATTATAATAATGAAATAAATAAATAAAATAATTAATCTTTTTTTGAACTATAATAAAATTATGAATCTATAATTGATTATCTAAATACATTCAATTTTAAAAAATAATTAATTATCTAAATTCTTTTTTTGTTTTAGATTTATCTTTATCATAAATCCTTCATTTTATCTTTTCTTTTTCTTATTTATTTTTTCCTTATTGTATATATTTTCTAACACTTTAATATATATATATAATCAATGAAATGAAAATAATAAAATCATCATTTAAAATTTGCATATTTATATAAACGCAGATATGAATTTTTAAGATAATTATACTTTTAATTTTTTTTTAAAAACTTAACATAAAATGGATATTTAGTAGTTATATGCAACGAGAGATAAAAACATCCATATAAATATTACACTGAGGTAATGACTTAATTATAACAATTGGAATTGTATGATTATTCAACTTTGTATATTTACTTGGAATCATTTTTATCGATTTTAATTTTTGTATTCAATAAGTAACAAATTAAGAAAGATTCATATTACAAAATTATATATGATTTTTCTTAAAAATAATAATAATAATAATAATTTTTTTGATATGTTTAATAAATATAACTTTTCAAAAAGTGCGTGGATATATATTTATAGAAATGTTAAAAATGCTATACCATTTCATAATATAGTCGATATTGAAAAATATTATCTAAAACAATAAATCATAACAAGTTAATTGAGAGATTATTTATTATAATATTAAGATAATTTCTACTTCAACATTTTATTTTATTTTTCACAAATAAAATTAATTAGATAAAATTATTATATATAAAACAATTTCTAACAAGTTATATATGTTTGAGATATTTAGTTATTGTTTTATTTTATTATCAAATATATCTGAAAATAATTATAATATCTTGTATTAAATTTCAAACATTAATTTAGTTGACTTGATTCTTGTTTGGGCTTTTTACAAAAATACAAAAAACTTTAAAAAATTACAGAAGTAATATGATTTTTTTAAAATATGAAATTGAAAAATTATTTTTAAAATTATAGATTCTTTAAAAAAGTATAGAAAATTATATCATATCTATATAATTTATTTAACGGATACTGAAAAGATATGATTTTAATATATATTAAGTATTTAATACATATATCTTAGAGTATTTGATACCAAAATTTTAAATTATTATTTTTATTATTAATTTAGAATAATATATTTTTTATATTTTACCAAATTTTAATTTCAAAACATATTTTTATTAGAAATAAAGTCTTATATATTAAAAAATAATAAAAATGAAAAATGGTATTTTTGAAAAAAAATTAAAGAATAGTTTTGAAAAAAATTAGAACTCCAATTTTGTAAATATTTTATCCATTTTACTAAAAAACTGGTCTACTTGGATTCTCTATTAGATCATATTGTAATTGATCAGACTCGAACCTAAACCTAACTTTCTGAAAAGTACTCATTTAATTAGATTACAATGTTATTAATATATATTTTATTAATTTATTTAGTTGATTCATATATATATATATAAGTAAATTTCATTTAAAAAAACACTTAATAGAAGAATATCTTTTCGGAATTTGCCAATTACTGGCCGAAAATGCCACACATTTTTGACTATCGATGTCTTCCCATAATCCGTTCGCGTGAGAATTTTTGCTTTCCATTGACATGACAGACTGTTAAGTGGGCGAACCCCCAATTGAACTGGCTGCATCCCTAATGGTTAGTGTTGGTAAACGAACTGCATGCATGGCACTATCAATCTGTCAACACCATTGATATCTATCTACGACGAAGAAGTGCATGACCAAGCTTAATGGTGGTCGATGGCCTTTAGCCTAAAGGCATGAGTGTTCTTGTTTGGATCCTAACAGATTGGTTTGAATCTCCAAGCCTGAAATGCATCCGAAGAGAATTCGGCTGAAAATGCAAGCTAGTTAAAAAAGAAAATCTTAGCGGGTGAAGATCATCAAACACTTTTTTGGATGAGTTGTTCCTAAAATATAAGATGTTAGGAATTTCATTATTATAGATCGTGAATTAGTGAGATAGGCAAAATATTTGTTTGGGCACATGACATAATCTGAAAACTTGAATGGAAGAGAAATAGATGAACAACAAATGTGAATGTGTACGTATCATAACGAAATACAACTCAATGATATTATATGTCTCTCATAGTAACAAGCACAAGAATATGAATTTTATCAAAACAAACTCATTCTTAAAACAAATGGTCGAAGAATTCCAACATGACACAAGAAAAAGACACGGCACCAACCACACAGACCATGGTGTGGAAACTATATATAATATAATACAAACTCTCACTAGACAAGAAATGCAAGAGAGAAAATCAAGGGCTGGATGGTGCAGGAGGTGGAGAAAGGAATGGGATGGATGGAATGGTAGTTGGGATAGAGGGCATGCTTGGGAGTGGAGGCAAAGTGACCTTCGGGATTGCGGGCATGGTTGGGAGGCTTGGAAGTGGAGGCAGAGTTGGTTTAGGAAGAGAAGGTTGTGTTGGTAAGGTTGGCAATGTTGGCTGTGGAAGATTTGGCGTATTGGGCAATGGAATTGTGGGCTTTGGCAAATTTGGCATCGAAGGCAAAGGTGGCATTTGTAGAAGATTGCGAGCAGCTAATCCAACATCCATGCCTGAAAATGACACCGCAATTACAAGAGCTAATAACAAGATATTTGAATTTGCCATCTTCAGAGATGCTTAATTCGTTTTGACAAGAAGGCTATGAAATCTAACAAGCTAAAAACAAGAAGCTTTGTGCGAAGATCTTTCCTGTGAGAGAAGCGATCCAAACATTGTGTTTATGTAGATGGGATGGTTAGCGTTAGGTTGGAAAAAAGAAAGAGAGGTGTTATTGTTCATCGTTCCATTGAAAATACAAGACATAAACGTCGACACTTGTAAGTAGTTGAACTTGTTGTTAATCAACAAGTGTACACAACCGAAGGAGTTGAAGTTGTTGACCTTGTTTGTTTGGCTGTCTAGCTGACTTGAATTTATTCAAATTGGGGAATACAAATCCGGATCGGTAGTATATATTCAAAAATAACCTTTACATGAACGACATGTCATGGGAAATAATAGCAAGATTATATTTCTTAATCAAATGACTAAAACTCAATCCTTTGAAATGAAGTAATCTTCGTTTTAGTATAATTATTATATGTGCTCTTCGAAGATTAAATGTGAAAAAAAGAAATCAATACTTTGAAAAACTAGAATGGAAGATGAATCTTCTTGTATAACTTTTTTGGACTGAACTTGGTAAAGAAGCATGGTTTAACAGATGAATTTATTATACCAATCATCAGTCATTATTTTTCTGATTCGTTTTTATTCATTATCTTCCCCCTGTCTTGTAAGAATTTGAAATTTTTAAATATAAATTAACACTATTCAGATTTATTTCATCAAATTAAATTATCAACTTAATGACCTTTATGATTTTGATTTCATAATATTTTCCTGACTTTCTTTTTTCTAAAAAACTAGACAGGTTTTATTTATTTATTTATTTATTTCTTGAATTCAATTATGCATAAACTGGAATGAATCATTTTAGTTAGTGTCCCCCAAGGTTACAAGATGATGAATCTTCATCTCCTATAATTGAATAAATTATTAGACACTTTGACTTGGATATTGAATCTTATAAAGTAGAAGATTTATCGAATGGAAGATTAGCCAGTTTGAAAGATACGTCATGTAGATTCGAGTTGGAAGTAGCATGCCAAGATAAATAGATCAACAACAAATGTAAGTGCGTACATGTATATCATAATGAAATTTTATTAACTGGCTAAGTAAATATCATAACAAACTTGATCTCATACTAACAATTACAACAGTACGAATTTCATCGAAACAAACTCATAGAGAAAGCAATTGTAAGAAGAAGGTTCCAAACCACGCACATCATAGCGTGTAAATGTATGTGGAATTTAGTACAAACTCTCACTAGACCAGAAACGTCAAGATAGAAAATCAAGGGCTGGATGGTGCAGGAGGTGGAGAAAGGAATGGGATGGATGGGATAGTAGTTGGGATAGACGGCATGCTTGGGAGTGGAGGCAAAGTGACCTTCGGGATTGCGGGCATGGTTGGGAGGCTTGGAAATGGAGGTTAATAGAATATTCTTTTCATTGTTTTTCATTCTTTATTCTTTACCACGTGTCCATTGTTTATGTTTGTATTAGACTTTTGTATAAATACCTTTTGGGTCTTTCTCAATAGATAATTTTTGAGTTTTCCCGATAATCTGTTATGGTATCAAAGCTCTAGAAATTTCTAGGGTTTCTTTTTTCTTCAAATTTGCTATCACTTTTCTCGTTCTTGAATGGCAATCAATCCTTCTTCATCAATCACTTCATCGACTGAATCTGCAATTTTCATTAGCAGTCCTTATTTTCTTCATCCTAATGAAAATCCCTCTCTGGTTCTTGTTTCTTTTGCCTTGGCTGATGGATCGAACTATCATTCTTGGAGTCGAGCGATGCGTATGGCACTACAATCCAAGAATAAGCTCAAGTTTGTAGATGGATTGATAGCTGTACCAACAGAGAATGATTCTATGTTTCATGCTTGGGAATTATGCAACAATATGGTTCTTTCTTGGATCTTGCAATCGGTTTCTCCTTCTATTAAGTAAAGCGTGATATGGATGGATTATGCGAAGGATGTATGGGCTGATCTTCAAGATCGTTATTCTCAGACAGATTCTGTACGACTTTCAGATTTGCAAGCGAAATTCCATTCTTTCCAACAAGGTGCTATGTCAGTTACTAATTACTTTATGCATCTTAAAATTCTGTGGGATGAAATGATGAATTTGAGGCCATTACCTACTTGTACCTGCAATCCTAAATGCTCATGTGGCATCTTTACTACCATCAAAAACTTTCTACAAACATATTTTGTAATTAAGTTTCTGCGAGGACTTAATGAGAACTTCTCTACTGTTCGATCTCAAATCATGCTAATGGAAAGCCTACCCACGGTGAATAAAGTGTTTTCTCTGGTTGCTCAACATGAAAGACAATTGCACCTTGGTACTTTACCATCCACAGAATCATCTGCTCTTAGTGTTCGAAGTAACAATGCAACTCATCCCAATACTAGGCGTAATTTTGATCGTAACAATGTGATGCCTCGTCCACAAGGTTATTCTAACAATTCAAGATGTCCATTCTGCACTTTTTGTAATTCTCTTGGTCATACAGTTGATAGATGTTATCAGAAACATGGATTTCCACCGGGCTATAAACAACGTACCAGATCACAAAGTAGTTCTGTAAATTTTGTTGAAAGTTCCTTATCCTCTCCCACTAACACAAGGCTTCTCAATACCAATGATAACAATGCTCGCCTAAGTACTTCTGCACAGTCTTTCCATGGATCGCCTGACAACTCATTCACTGCAAAGCAGCGTTCTCAACTGTTGAATCTTCTTCAAGATTCTCAAACACATTCATCCAATCCTATTATCACATCTATCAATGCTTTGTCTTCTCATTTTCAAGCTGAAACTGCTCAAGGTATTTTCCTAGCTCATGTTTCTTATCCATTTAATGTTCTTACCTCTTCTTGCAATTCTCAACAATGGCTTCTTGATTCTGGAGCCACTGATCATATTTGTTGTTCCCTTACTTTCTTTTCATCTTATAAGTTAGTGTCCAACACTTTTGTTCAACTCCCTGATTCTGACAAAATTCCTGTTTCTCACATTGGTAACATTCAACTTTCACATTCTCTTTTACTTCATGATGTTCTTTTTGTACCTACTTTTACTTTCAACCTTATCTCTGTTAATAAACTCTCTACCACCTGCTTTTGTTCCTTGACATTTAATCCCATTTTTTGTTCCATTCAGGATCTTCACACCCAGAAGAGGATTGGTTCAGCTAGAGTGACTAATGGCATGTATTTGTACACTGAATCTACTTCCCCTTTTTCTACATTACCCTCAGTATATTCTTCTTCTTGTACTTCTTTTTCTGCTATTTGGCATTATAGGCTTGGTCATCCTTCTTTTTCTCGTCTTAAAGCTTTACAATGTATTGATTCCACTATTCATTTCAATAATATTGATCCCTGTGACATTTGTCATCACGTAAAACAACATAAATTACCTTTTCCTATTAGTTCTTCATCTACAACTTCTATTTTTGATCTCTTACATGTGGATATTTGGGGTCCTATGTCTTGCCCTTCTTTAGATGGTTATTGATATTTTTTGACTTTAGTTGATGATTTTAGTCGTTATACATTGGTATTTTTAATGCGTTCCAAAGCAGATGCTCGTTCTATTCTCCAAAATTTCTGTCATTTTGCTCAAAAGCAATTTTCCACACCTGTCCGCATTATACGTAGTGACAATGGTCTTGAATTTTCAATGCCTCTCTTTTATTCGTCATTAGGTATTATCCATCAAACTTCATGTCCTTACACCCCTCAACAGAATAGTATTGTTGAACGAAAACATCAGCATATTTTGAATGTTGCTCGTTCACTCCGATTTCAAGCTAAATTGCCTCTTTCCTTTTGGGCAGACTGCATTGTTCATGCTGTCTATCTTATTAATAGGTTTCCCTCTCCTATCATTGCTAATCAGACCCCTTATGAGCGTCTATACAACAATCCTCCATCCTTTACGAATTTAAGAGTCTTTGGTTGTCTATGTTACGTTACTTTATCTTCTCCTCGTCCTCACAAGTTTGCTGATCGTGCTGTTAAATGCATTTTCTTAGGATATCCTGTATATATTAAAGGTTATCGCTTGTACAATTTACAATCTCAACAGATTTTTGTGTCAAGACATGTTTTTTATGAAAACTTTTTTCCTTATCCTGACAATCCACCTTCTTCTACCTCCACTGTTGACCTTAATTCTCTTCCTCCCTTACCATCACTTGATATTTCTCCTTCTTCCAGTTCTTCAATTCCTACACCATCCCCTATCTCCCCACCTGTCCCTTCTCCCACTCCTCCCTTGCGTCGTACCTCTCGCATCCCTAAACCACCCTCATTTCTCACGGATTATTATTGTCACTCTAGTAAGCTAACCTCTTCACCCATTACCACCTCTCCTCACACCTTATCTTCTGTTCTTACTTATGATCGTTTTTCACCTGCTCATAAATCCTTTTTGTTTGCAATTGATTCTATCACCGAACCACATACTTATAATCAAGCCATTCAACATGAGTGCTGGCGAGATGCCATGCAAACTGAAATTGATGCTTTGCAAGCTAATAATACTTGGGAACTTGTAGACTTGCCTCCTGGCAAGATTCCTATTGGTTGTAAATGGGTCTATCGGATTAAACATCAAGCTGATGGCACTATTGATCGTTATAAAGCTCGTCTTGTTGCTAAGGGTTATACCCAACAATTTGGCATTGACTATATTGATACCTTTTCTCCGGTTGTTAAAATGACCACTGTCCGTACTCTCATTGCTGTTGCTGCCATTCAGAATTGGGAATTACATCAACTTGATGTTAACAATGCCTTTTTGCATGGTGAGTTAAATGAAGAGGTTTATATGTCCTTACCTCCTGGTTTCGATGCTCCTCAATCTCCTAAGGTTTGTCGTTTACTTAAAAGTCTATATGGTTTAAAGCAAGCTAGCCGTCAATGGAATCAACATCTTACTACTGCTCTTATTCAGTTTGGATTTGTCCAAGCTTCCTTTGATTCTTCTCTGTTTACCAAGTCTACTGCTGGTTCTTTTATTGCTTTACTCGTATATGTTGATGATGTTCTTTTGGCTAGCAATGACATTGGTCTTATTCAATCTGTTAAAGATTTCTTGCATGCTGAATTTCGGATTAAAGATCTTGGACAGCTTAAATATTTTCTTGGCTTGGAGGTAGCTCGTACTAAAGCTGGCATTAATATTTCTCAACGTAAGTACACTCTTGACTTACTTCGCGAAACTGGTTTCACTGACTATAAGGCTGTTTCTACTCCTATACTGTCTACTAATCGCTCATCTTTGCAAGATCATGATTCTCTTGTTGACATTACTGCTTATCGTAGACTCGTGGGTAAATTGGTTTATTTGACGACAACCAGGCCAGATATCTCTTTTGTTGTCCAGCAACTATCACAGTTTTTGCATTCTCCACACACTTCTCACCTTCGGGTTGCTCATCGCACTCTCCGCTATCTGAAAGGGACTGTTGGGCAAGGTTTGTTTTTCTCCACTGCCAGTTCTCTATCCCTTAAAGGATTTTCTGACTCAGATTGGGCAACTTGTTCTGGTTATTGTTTATTTCTTGGTGATTCACTCATTTCCTAGAAAACAAAAAAGCAAAGCACTGTTTCTCGCTCTTCATGCGAAGCTGAATATCGAGCTCTGGCCTCCATTACTTGTGAAATTCAATGGGTTGTTTATCTTCTTCAAGATCTTCAACTTAATCTTCAGTTACCAGCTCAAATATATTGTGACAATTCTTCTGCTATTCACCTTTCCCATAATCCACGTTTTCATGAACGAACGAAGCACATTGAAATTGATTGTCACATTGTTCGTCAACAGATTCAAAGCCGGCTTATTCATCTTCTTCCTGTGTCCACACTCCATCAGTTAGCAGATACCTTCACCAAGCCTTTGCCTGCTTCTTCATTTCAATCTACTATATCCAAGCTTGGCCTTCAAAATTTACATGCCTCGCTGGAGGGGGGCTAATAGAATATTCTTTTCATTGTTTTTCATTCTTTATTCTTTACCACGTGTCCATTATTTATGTTTGTAATGGACTTTTGTATAAATACCTTTTGGGTCTTTCTCAATAGATAATTTTTGAGTTTTCCCGATAATCTGTTAGAGGTAGAGTTGGTTTAGGAAGAGAAGGTTGTGTTGGTAATGTCGGCAATGTTGGCTGCGGAAGGCTAGGCATGTTGGGTAATGGAATTGTGGGCTTTGGCAAATTTGGCATCGGAGGCAGAGGTGGCATTTGTAGAAGATTGCGAGCAGCTAGTCCAACATCCATGCTTGAAAATGACACGGCAATGATAAGAGCTAACAGCAAATAATTTGAATTTTCCATCTTGAAATCGATGTTTAATTCTCTCTTACAAGACAACTATGAAATCTAACAAGTTAAAAACAAGAAGCTTTGAGCGAAGATATTTTCAATTAGACAATTGATCCAAATATTGTGTTATGTATAGATGTAACGGTTAGCGTTAGGTTGGAAAACAGAAAGAGATTTCTTGTTAGTTCACCATAAACGTTAACACTTGATCTTGTTGTCATAACCAAAGGAAATCAAGTTGTTGATCTTATTTGTATGGTTTTATAGCTAATTTTAATGTATTCAAAGTGGGGAATTCACATCCATGTTTATTATATATGAAGAACAACCTTTGTACAACTCATACTTTGGTAATAAATTTTTATCCCGTAGTCAAAGGATTCGAGCACACACCATTGGAATGGAGCAATTTTCACCAAAAGAGTTTGTTTGGTACGAGCCCTCCGCCATCCAAAAGTTACAAATTGTCAAATGGCTCTTTTGTGGTGCCAACTGGCTATTACATTTAAGTTAGTCTCCTGGTCATCAAAGCTACATAGAATTAAAGAATAAATAACTTCCGCCTAACCATTAATCTTTCGCCAATTAATTTAATATTTGAAGCGAATTATACAAAAACTTCAACAATCATTGTCATTTTTGGATGTAGACAAAGTAAATCGAGTTTGTGAAAATAACGTGACATTAATATTGCTGTGGTGATGTATAATGGTGGTCTCATCAAGTGTGTTTTTTTTTTATATAATTTATTATAAATGATATTTAAACTTCACCCATGTGTCCGCATTGTCTAGATATCATCATGTCATGAAAATTATTTATCAAATCTAATTCATTTATTTTAGATATAAGTATATATTTATTACACAACATTTCTCTCATCAAAACTGACACAGTATTGAAGTTCCAAATTTGTACTTAATATTGGAAATGAATTTTATTTGTTTGATCAACTATATGTATGGATATGTACGATATCACTATAATATTAGCACTTAAATATTATAGTAATTTCATTTTATATTTTAAAAGTTAAATATAATAATTTTTGTTAAAAATATATTAAATCATTTATAAATTTTATTTAACAGTCTAATTTTTTAAGTTATATGATTTTAGTGAGATAGATGTAATTTTCTGGTAAACAAATATTTGTTTGGACACATCACAAAAGCTGAAACTGAGCATCTGAAGATTAATAGATCAACCACAAAGTAAATGTGAATGTATATATCATAATGAAATACGATTAACAAGCTAAGTATATATCGTAAGGAAATACAACTCAATTACATCACGAAGTAGCAATTACAATAATAAGATTTGCACCAAAAACTAACTCATGAAGTGGAAACAAATGTGTGAAGAAAATCAAGGTGTGTAAGTACTATATATAATTCAATACAAACTTTGACTAGACGTGAAATCACGAGAGGAAATCAAGGGCTGGATGGTGCAGGAGGTGGAGAAAGGAATGGGATGGATGGGATGGTAGTTGGGATAGAGGGCATGCTTGGGAGTGGAGGCAAAGTGACTTTCGGGACTGCGGGCATGGTTGGGAGGCTTGGAAGTGGAGGTAGAGTTGGTTTAGGAAGAGAAGGTTGTGTTGGTAAGGTTGGCAATGTTGGCTGTGGAAGATTTGGCATATTGGACAATGGAATTGTGGGCTTTGGCAAATTTGGCATCGAAGGCAAAGGTGGCATTTGTAGAAGATTGCGAGCAGCTAATCCAACATCCATGCCTGAAAATGACACCGCAATTACAAGAGCTAATAACAAACAATTTGAAATGGCCATTTTGAAAGCAATCTCTAATAAGTGAGGTTTGTGCGGAGATCTTTGCTATGAGAGAAGTCGTACAATCTTTATGTTTATATAGATGTAATGGTTGGTGTTAGGTTGGAAAATAGAAAGGAAATTCTTGGTAGTAGTTGATCTTCTTGTTAATCAACAACAGTACATAATCAACCCACATCAAGTAGTTGACCTTGTTTCTTTGGTTGTCTAGCTAAACTGAATTTATTACAACTGCATTTAGTTCCATGTTTTGTATGAATTAGATTAAAATTTTAACCTAATCTAATTATATTTATATAGTTTTTTTTAAAAAAAAATTAGCTGCATTATTTAAGATTGATCCTTATATAAAAGTTAATCTTATTTTTTAAAAATTAGAAATGATCTTAATATTATAATCATTTTCATGATTTATTAGTTTAGGTAATATTTTTCAATATTGACTATATTATATATGAAATCGTATGGCATTTTTAACTATTCTACAAACATATATTTACACATACTTTTTGGACAAGTGAAAAAAAAATTATATTTATGAAACATAAAAAAGAATTTTCTTAATTTTTGTTTATTAAATAAAAAAATTAAAATTGATATAAATGATTTGAAGCAATTCTACATTCAAAGTTTCAAAATGAAAACAATAAACAAAATTGAACAGTTTTATAATACATGTAAACAGATTTATAAGATATAAAATATGATTGAATAATTTTTTAGAAATAATGATTTTTTAATATAATATCTATATATATTTCTTTATCTCTAATTAAATATAATTAATAGATTAATAATGAAAGAAAGATATTGTAGATAATTATATAAATTAAAAAGTATAACAATAAAATCCTCTTTTTTGTTAAGCTTTTGAAAAAATTTTAAAAAGTATAATGACTAAAAATATCTTATAATCTATATATGTATCTACTTATTCAAATTTTAAATAATGATTTTATTATTTATTATTTTTTGGTTATGTATACAAGAAGTATGTCAAAAAAAAAAATGCATACAATAAGAAAAAAGAACAAATAAGAAAGAGTAAAATGAAAAATTTTATAATAAAGATAAATGTAAAATAAAAGAAGAAAAAACTAATATAGATAATCAATTATAGGTTTATAATTTGATTTAATTTTTTATTATTGTAATTATAAATATCTTAATATTTAAGAACAAAAATCACATATAATTAGAAAAGATGATAAATAAGAAAAGGATTATCATTAAATCTATTTATTATCATTAAGGAAGAAGTTACAAAGAAATTAAGTGTGAAATAATTGAAAAATTAAATTCTTAATTTAAAAAATTATAACATGATGATGTCATATATATATATAACAATAATGAGTGGAATATTTACAAGATTTATAACGTTGAAAATGGTTTAAAATTGTCAAATTGTTATTTTATGATGCCAACTAGTTTGTGCATTTAAGTTAGTTTCATGGTCATAAAAAGCATATAAATTAAAGCAAAAAATAAAAAAGATTAGGTAACCTTCAAATCTTTATAAATCAAATGAATTTATTAAAAAAAATTAAGATGGTAGAGCACCATTATCCTTTTCTTTCACAAAATGGAGCGAATTTAACTCTATAAATAGCTTCTTCCTCCCAATATATACACCATACTAAGGCCAAAGCACTATAACAGAATAAGGAAGAACTTGAGATTTGCCAACAATGGTGATGAAGAGAGGTTCAACTCTGGGACGACAAAAGATTGCCATTGAGAAAATATCTAGGAAAACTCATCTCCAAGTCACCTTCTCTAAACGACGTGCCGGACTCTTCAAGAAAGCTAGTGAACTTTGCACTCTTTGTGGTGTTGAGATTGCAATCCTGGTTTTCTCTCCAGCTAACAAGGTTTTCTCGTTTGGTAATCCTGATGTCGAATCCATCCTAAATAGATTTCTCGCTCGACACCCTTTTGCAAGTTCCGGGTCTCGGCAACTCTTCCAAGCGCACCGAAATGCTAATGCTCGTGATCTGAATATGCAGTTGACACAGATTGTTAATCAGTTAGAAGAGGAAAAGGCTAAAGGAAAATTGCTGGATCAGATGAGAAAATCTGAACAAAACATGTGCTGGTGGGAATCTCCTATCGATGAACTTGGATTGGAAGAACTTGAACAACTAAAATTTGCATTGGAAGAACTAAAGAAAAATGTCACCGATCATGTTAACAAGTTCTTGATGCAGTCCAATAATTGTTCCCTATTTCTGTCAGGAAATGGAATGGGACATGCTGTAGGTTCTGAGCACAAACCTGATGTGGCTTCCTCTATTTACTATGCCAACAATGTTGGCTATCCACATGAGATTTTTTGAGCATGTCACATTTATTATCAGGGGGGTTACAAACTAGTATCTCACTTGTAAATTACTTCCCAATAATTATTGTCAGTTTTGGATGTAGACAAATTAAAACAGAATCTGCGACAATGATCTTCATTAATCTCATCATCAAGTAATTTATGTTAGAGAATCTCGCATATTTATTACTTGTTAAGGAATTTCTACACTTGTGCACTTACTTTAAGCAGTATTATGTGCTCCATCTGTGTTTAAGCATCCATCCAGCTGAAGGTGGACGCCAAGCATTTTGGAATTTAACTTGTCATGGGATTGAACTCGTGAGATTTCCTGGTTTCTCCTTTGCTAATGTAATATGCTGAAGCCAGCGTGAAATATCATTTACTACATCATGCTTTTCTTGGAAGATCCTTCAAATTCCTCTCCTGCCACACATTTTCATGCTGTTATGCGAAACAAACCTTGTCATTGTATGGCAAGTGCCATTTTAATTCCACCGTTACGTTAAATTTCATAGCTTACGTCGCTGCATATGTAGTAGTAATCGAAGATGATCGAGATTAAACGTCTAGTTCATAATGGAGAGTATGTATGTCGCTCATAAGATATTTTTCCCAGATATGATAATAATCATGCTCATTGCTTTTAGTTTATAAAGGTAACTCAAATTACATAAAACCAAGATGATCAATGGCTATTCACTAACTAGTTAACAATAAGAGAATACACATGTTGCTCCCAAGTTATTACACTCATTGCTTTCGGCTCATAAAAGGTAACTCGAAATATATCAACAAAACATTATCAAAATTAAAATTAAAAATATAAATAAAATGGTTATAATTTATGATTATCATAAAACTAGTTAATAATAACAGAGTACTTGTATTGCTTTGATTCCCAAATATAATACTTATCGTATTCATTGCTTTCGGTTTGTAAAAGGTAACTTGAATTACATTGATCGAAGATAAACAAGATGAAAACTACAAATTTACATAGAATGAATATACTCTAACTATTTTATTATAATATGAGAATACATTTCTTGCTTGCAAGATACTTCCCAAGTGTGACGCTTATCACTTGGTTTTTTTTAGTTTATAAAAGATAACCTCATCATAATTAAAACTACAAATATTTGCCCTAAAAACATACAGATTAGATTTAATTGATTTAGATAAATAAGTAAAATTGTAAAATTTAGATAAATCAAAGAAAAAACAGTAATATGTCGAGTTATAATTTGATTTATTAAGAAAGAAATTTTACAATAATTAAAATTTTATTTAGGTGCATGTATTGTAATTAATCAAAGATAATCGAGATCAAAATTATAAATATATATAAAACGGATGTACTTTTTAATTATCCAATAATAATAATTAATAAAAGAATACATATGTTGCTTGCATGATATGCTTCCTAAATATCATAATCATTACGCACATTATTTACTAGTTATAAAAGGTAATTGGTAGAATTCTGATATATTCATGAATTCTTTATAATCTAAACCTTAAATTGAGAAAAAAAATTTTTGTTTAAATCTGATCGTCAGAATTATTTATCATTATATAAACAGTTACTTTTTCTAATTTTTTGTTATATTTAGTTTGATGCGATGAATATCGATATAAAAAATTAATTGGTGTGTTCTTCAAACTTAAAGCCCTAATTGTAAATTTTATAATTTCAGTCTATTTTCCTTAATTAAATATAATCACATAAACTCTATATGAAATGGAAGTCTTAGCATATTCCATTTTAGAGAAACATAAATCTTGCTCAATCAAATGCCCTTCAAGTTCTAGCATTTGATGCTAATGTTTATTAATATTGCATTAACATGAAAGCATGGACTTACAACATGAAAACATAAGATAAAACAAAGACTCGGACATGAGAACATGGACTTACAACATGACAGCATAAGATTAAACAAAGACTCCAAAGAAGATTGTATTATGGAAAAACCATTCCTGCAATCTTCCACTATGGCTAATTTTAAGAAAATTAAGACAATTATTCAAACTTATCCAAAACACAAAATACTAATTAAGCTATATAGTAAGCTTAATAAAACCCATGTCCATATCCGAAATTGTTGTATCCATAAGGAGCACCCATATCCGGGGTTGGAAGATTGAACATGCCATTGTTGTTGTTGTTATTGTTTACATGAAAATTATTATTAATATTCGAGTCGAAATTCGAAAGAACCGTAGGATTAGCAGAATTGGATGGAAAAAACTGTTGGGGTTGAGGGTGTTGACTCTGGATTAAGACCTTTTCAGCTTGAAGCGACACATCTTGCTTGAGCTGTTCCAGTGCAATCCTCAGCTGGTCAAGTTGAGGAAATGCAAGTTCCTCAACTGGAGTTTCCCACCAGTATTGGCTTTGGCTTGCCTTCTTCATTCGGATAAGTTGTTCCCCTTTCTTCTTCTCGATTTCTAGTTGGTGGAGCACCTAATGCATAGCTTGATTAGCACGTAGTGCCCTTGGAATGCAATATTGATTAGATTCAACTTAAAACTTCATACGTTTTTAGTTGTTTATAGATTTGTTTTCAATAATCATTATAAATATCAATAATATGATTCAATCCGGGAAAACTCGGAGTAGTTTTTACTTGAAGCTTTACTTTTCGGGTTAAAGTTTGGGTGTAAAACACCCTTAATAAACAGATTAGGCTCCTTATCAGTTATTGAAATATGTTATAGAGATTATTTTATACGATCAAATTAGACGAAACCTGAGAGAGCTGAGCATTGAGATCACGAACACTAGCGTTGCGATGGGCCTCAATGAGTTGCATAGTGGGTGAATTGGGTGGAGGGTTTCGAGACATGAAACGTTCAATAACTGTTTCAACACAAGGATGGCCAAAGGAGAAGACCTTCTTGCCAGGAGAAAACACAATGACCGCAACCTCAGCCCCACAAAGAATGCAAAGCTCGCTAGCCTTCTTGAAAAGACCGGACCGGCGTTTCGAAAAGGTGACTTGAAGGTTGGTTTCATTAGGCATCTTCACCATGTCAACCTTCTGACGACCCCTACTCTTCCTTGCCATTGCACCCAGCAAAACAAATATACCAAACAGATAGAAACAAGATCAGTGGTGATATCTATTTGGTTTTAAGATGAAGGAAAGTGATAATATGATATTGGGTTTTATATAACTGTGCATGTTAAGATATTTGGCATCAAAGCTGTCCATATTTACTATATTATTTTTCTAGATTAAATTTTTTTCCAATTTTGGATGTTTTAGAATCTCTTCTAGATTAATATAAATGGTAGCAAGTTCATGCATTTTATGAGTTGAGGACCAAACTTGTACAAATACATAAATTTCATATTCCATCACTGCTTCTTCCAATTTTGCAATTTTTCCTGGAAACTTTTCATCACTGCTTCTTCCAAGTCCTCAAACTTTACATCTACTAATAAGCTCAACTCTTTATCTTCATCTTGCTTTTCAAATTGTTATATTTCTCCTTCATTATCAATTTTTGATATTTTTATCATTCTTATTACAACTTGATGTTTGTTTCTATTTCTTCATCTTGTCTGATTAAGTTCACTTGTAAATTTATCGTCGATACCAAAATTATGAAAAATTCCATATATGTATATTATATGCATAATAAATTATACGTACGTTACACGTGAATGATCAGAAATAAAGAATGTAATACAATCATATGTTCGTTAATGCTTGTGATTTTTACTTACAACTAAAAACTTTATGTTTTGATGAAAGAAGACAGCAAATTTCATTAATTTGGATTTTAATTTTTTGCTTTCATAAAGAGATTATAACTAATGAAGATGAAATGTAAACAAATGAATAATTCAATATAACGCATAAATTACACAGAAATTCTAAAATGGGAATATATGACTTCTCAAAAATAAATATAATATTTTTAATTTTAAAAAGAAATGTGGTAATTTTGAAAGTAATATTTCCAGACAAGTTGATTTTTGTTAATGAAAAATTCATAACAAGTCCCTGATGGGGTTGGTAGGACTGTCCAGGGCATAATATGTTTTCCAATGATGCAAGCCTTACTTATATATGGCAACTTAATCTGCTCAACGTGGCACCAACATGTGGCCCTAATTTTGTTTTCTCAAAGAATTTAAACATTCTATAAATTTATAAAATTTTTTCATTTAACTTCAAAAAAATAAATAATAAAATAAATATTAATTCTTTCATTTAAATGGAATGTAAAGGTTTTTATTTGTATTTATAAAAAAAGATAAAATATTTAATTTTATAATACAAAAATCATTAATATTCATAAATTTCATATTTACAAGAGAGTTTAAAAATTCAATTCATTTTTAAAAATAATAAATTTAGATTTTACATAATTTTTCAAATTTTATAAAATTTACATTCTTTGATTCAAATTAATTAAAAAAAAATTGTCTCTAGTTGTAGCAAATGATGTAGTTACAATAAACTAAAAAAAAAACTACACATTATTTATTATTTGTTATGTTAATTAAGTTAGTCATATTGGTGTGTGTATATATAGATATGTATATAAATTAAAAAAAATTTAAAAATCAAGTTGAATAATACTCATTTAAATTTTAATAATTAAACATATATAATAACTTTATCAAATCATTAATTAATTTTTTTATTATTTTTTCATCTTTTAATTAATGTATTTTAAAATTATTATATTTGACAATATTTTTAGTAAACCGTAATCAATATGATAAAAAAAACATTTAAATGACTGTTAAATCATGAAAAATGTGATAATTATTCAAACATTAAAAGTAGGGAAAATATGAAAAACATATCATTATTCTTATACATATTTTGTAATTTTGCATTAATATTATTAATCACCTATGATTTGCAAGTAGTTCATTGTTCTTGGAACTCCTATTGTATTGACACTAAATATTATATCAATTAATTGATGAAATGTAATTTTGTCCGAAAATTGAATGATCTTTTTCAGACATTTAGGAAAGAAAATAGGATGCTCTTTTCAAATCCACAACAGATTAAATAGCATAATCCTCTCAGACAAACATGTTTAGTTGAAAGCTGATGGTATCAGGGAGTATTGAGGGACAGGTCTTTGAGCTGTTGAGTATCCACTTCTGACGGGGACCGAGTAAGGGCGCACTGTGCGGTTGTTGTCTTTGGAAATGCAATGACATCCCTTATCGAATTAGCATCCGCCAACAACATCACTAATCTGTCCAGGCCGTACGCAATTCCTCCTGCAGAATTTGATGATCGCCATAAAAGAACCAGTCAGGTCATTCTGAAACATGGAACTATTGACAAGGTGAAACGTTGAATACCATGTGGAGGAGCACCCATGTCTAAAGCTTCCAGAAGATATCCAAACTTCGCTTCGGCCTGAAAGAAACTCTACATTAATGGTGACTCGCACCCATGCTTTATGCATTTTGCAAGGATAATAACTGGTAGACTTGGTTTGTTTACTTGTAATAAAAATGCTTGATGGATGATTGGAAACCCAAGTCAATATTTCAGTGACAATTTTTCAAGTGTTCAGAATTGAAGGTCTTGAGATGAAAATAATATATGTCGTATATAGAGAAATGGCCTTGTTACCTGCTCAGGAGAGATGCCAACAATTTCCAAAACCTTTTGTTGCACTTCACGTTTATATATTCTCAAGCTTCCTCCACCAATCTGACAACATAATGGAAAAGGGAGCAGGTAGATTTTCATTACTCTTCACAGCGAGCTTCAAGCTTGTGTAGAAACGAGAAAAATGTACACTACCTCAACCCCATTATAAACCATGTCATAAGCTAAGGCTCGAGCACTGGAAAGGTCTTCCATGTCTTCCGGATTGGGTGCAGTAAATGGATGATGCAAGGCCTGCCAGATTGTAATAGCTATGATTACTGAACAGAATGGAAAAGATGTAAAGCTATCCAAATTTCACAGAGTTTAATATTGATAGTAATGTAAATGACGAGCATGATAATCAAAAAATAGAGTAGGTCAATATTTCCATATAAATGTGATGGAATAATTAAGACAAACCTCAAGCCTCTGCTCTATGTCATTCCACTCGAACATTGGGAAATCAGTCACCCATAATATTGAATGTCTGGACTAAAATATTAGAGAAAACAAGGAAAATATCAGATAGAATCGCATAAAAAATGAATCTTCACAGTTTAGAGAGGTCAAAGATATACATGGTCAATCAAGCCCAAATCGTTGGCTATAAACAACCTTAGTCGGCCTAAAGTTTTATTAACCGACGCTTGATTACCCACTGCAAATAAAATAAGGTCGCCTGCTCCAGCGGAGCATCGTTTCAGCAACTCTTGTTTATTTGTTGGTTCCAAACTAGAAACTAGAGCAGGAATTCCCTCAACATCCCCTGAAAAACGTTAAGATCTCCCCAAAATTAAAACTGAAAAAAAATTTCCATTCGCCTTCCATGAAGGGGAAAAATACAGGACAGATGAAAAGAAAAATGTGCCCTACCATCGTCTGAGACCTTAAGAAAAGGCAATCCCTTTGCTCCAGATTTCATTGCTTCATTGTATATATCACCCTTCTTAAGAGCTGTGTTTGAATAACTTTTAGCACCTGAAGGCACACACAATATTTTGATAGTGCCCCCGTTTTTCAAGCTATCCGCAAACACCCTGAAAGGTGACTTTACAAAAATATCAGACACCTGTAGCGCATGAGAAAAATCTTTTCATTAACATGTAACAAGATAATACATGCTCAAGAAAATGAAAAGTTTTCTGAAAAGCATAGATCCTGAGTCCAGTAATTCTGGTTTTAAAATATGACGAAGGGGATCATTACATCTTTTAACTCGAGTTCAAATCTTGCATCTGGTCTGTCTGAACCATAACGACTCATTGCTTCAGCATATGTAAGTCTTGGAAATGGGTTACGCAGTTGCACGCCTTTAATCTCCAAAAACACCTGCATTAAACATAATTTGTCACTACCCTTTTTCTTCATGCCATTCTAAATTCTTTTCCACTCCCAGCAATATCCTGCTAGCAAATATAGCGAAAATGGCAGCATTCAGAAAAATAATACTAGCCTTCTGAATCAAATCTTCATTGAGCTTCAGCATGTCCTCCAAGGGAGTGAATGCAAGTTCCATATCTAGCTGAGTGAACTCAGGTTGTCTGTCAGCTCTTAAATCTTCATCTCTAAAGCATCTGTAAAGAAGCAAAAAAGAGCCTGCTTTAATGATATTATATGAATGATAAAATCACAAGCTACATAAGCCATCAAGGCACCATACTCCGTATGAAAATCACAATTAATATATGCATTTCCTGCTTGAAAGATGGAGATTAGCTAGATCTCATTTATTCCCTTTGTAGACATGAATACTTCTCAAGTCAGCGTTGTATTGGCAAAAGGGCAAAAGAAACGCAACAGTCACAAGTGAACAGCATAAAAACGCCAGTAAAGCCAAGAGAAATCACCTTGCAATTTGATAATATCTGTCAAAACCAGAGACCATCAACATCTGCTTAAAGAGCTGAGGACTCTGGGGCAAGGCATAGAATGTTCCTGGCTTCAAAACACACATTAAAGAGAATTAGAGCAGCAAGCCATTACAAAGCATCCCAAGGAACTATAACTAGAACCAATTCTGTATCTCTCCTAATGGTTTGATAATCACCCAGAAAGTCTCCAAACTATTAGAATATTAAGGTGTAAATGGTCAAGGGCCATCAATATCCTTCAGCTGTTCAGCTACCTGTATCTATTTTATTCATGTTCATGATTCCCCGGTACAATTCTTACGTATGATATATCACAAAGCTCAGCCATTGAGAAATTTATTTAATTGCTGTAAATATCAAGCAGAAAAAGGGTAAAACACCAGTTTATAAAGCCCAAAACAGGAACCATTAACATGAATATTAATGCTACAAAGGAAAACTTGGAAACAAGTTATCAGGGGAAGTAATAAGAGTACCAAGAGATATATCCGGTATAAGGATACATGAGACTGGTATTTTGCATTGAAAAGGATATGGAAAGGTTGAAATATTACCACAACATATTTCCAATTCATGGGCAATTCAGAAGCCCAGCCAAATTACAGAGGTACAACATTTTTGATAGAACTTCTTCTAAAGAAATCAAAGTCAATATCCCAACAACTCGTCATTACTTTGAGCTACAATTCCCTTAACGTAGGTTTCATTCCACCCAACCCCAGTTTTTCTTTTCTAAGTTTGTTCTTTTGCTTCGGATTTTGATGACAGCTTTTTGCAAAATGTTCTACCTATTTGATTAAGGTCTTACCTTTATCTAAGTCATGAGCATGAGCAAACATGTTTACTGACTAAACAAGAGGTTGCTTACTGACAGGTATGAGCAGCACTAGCAAGTAATCTTTCAGTTATTTCAGAACCAGAAGAAACTCATAGAAGCATTTAACCAGCATTACTGTAAGGGTTTCAGTATGTGAAAGAAATCATATAGCCTATAGGCGCTTAAAGCATCATCAAAATTAAAGGTATAAAAATGTCTTTTCTATTCCCTTCTTGTCAAATAGTTGAAACGAAGATGTTTATTTAAAATTTTATGGCTGATAAACATATGCCAAGTACCTGAACTCTTGATGGCACCAAATAATCTCGAGCACCTTCTGGAGTAGATCTAGAAAGTATTGGAGTCTCGATCTACCTTATAGCCATGAAAAGACAACAATTAAAAACAGAGTGAAAAATTCAAAAAAAAAATGAGGAAAAGGAAAACAGTAAAACGAGAAGATACTAAATAAGCCAATGATCTGCTGCCATTCTAAACAAGGTTACCTCCACAAAACCATACACATCCTCTAAGTATCTTCGAATCAATTTGACTACTCTGTGTCGCAACATCATGTTGAAATTCATTTGCTGCCGCCTTAAATCAAGGCACCGGTATCTGATAACAAACAGATAACTTTAATCATCTGAACTTAGCAAAGTACAAATCAATAAATAAAAAGGAAACAACATAAGTGTCAAACTATATATAAGGAACAGAAACTTGTGATCCATGTACATGAAGGTCATGCCTAGTCATTACATCAGTTGGACCAAAATGTTAATTGCTTTATAAGCCGTAACAACTAGAAAATAAGAATAATCGCAAGCTGGCCACCTCAGACGAATTTCCTCTTTGATAGATTCATTAGCATCCTCTGCGGAGGTAACTAAAAATGGTAACTTTGATTTCACTGCATTCAGTATTTGAACATTTTCTGCAGCAACCTGTATGTATAACATGAATGAAGATGATTTCATCAAAAATTAATCTTATGATGTCCATATGAAAGAAAATCAACAAAGTGTAGACATCAAATAATGGAAGAGTCCAGTATTAAAAAAAAAAACCTATTTTGTCTTATAAGCTATAGAAAAGAAAAGGCGAATCAACCGAAAAGATTGACTGAAACGCAAAAATACCTCAATTAGGCCAGTTTTCATCTTATTGTTAACAGACTCACTTGGGCGAGAGCGAACAACACCTTCAACAGCTACCACATACTCCAACCTCAAATCATTTATTGTTGAATGAGCATCAGGAAATTCATCAGGAAGTGTAGTGACCTTTAAAAAAATCCATCATATCACCATCAAGGAATAAACAAAAACAAAGAGAGGCAAACGCACAAAAACAACAACACCCAGTAACTAGAATTGTATATACCTGGACGATGCCAGTATGATCTCTAAGATTGAGAAAAGTAAGACCACCATGGACTCTATGGAGAGCAACCCAACCACAAATCAGGACCCGTTTACCCACATCATTAACAGATAATTCACCACAAAACCCAGTACGAGCTACCCAATTAAGAGTTTCTTCAAAGGGTATCAATTGCTTTTCTTCGCGTTGATGGGGCGTTTTGGGAATAGCATCAGCGGAAAAGGAAGCAGAAGCAGCAGCAGTAGCAGCAGCAGCGGAAAGAGAGGACGGTTTTGGTATGCTCTGAGGGATTGGGTTTGGAACGTGGAGTCTGAAGACAGTGTGGAGAAGCGGAAGAGAAGACTTGGAACAGAGAGATATGAGAGGAAGTGATCGAAAAAAAAGAAGAGACATCGGCGGGGAGCTTGTTAACAGAAGCGGAGCTCGGAGATAGTGGTTGGACTGCGTTCGAAGAACGATAGGGTGAAAGACAGAACGCACGTGCTATGGCATGTGAACATACGAGGATGGTTTAGCTTTGTGAAGAAATACTCCTCTTTTTATGTGTTTTTTTTTTTCCAATTTTTCAGTTTTTAGTTTCCAATTGAAAAATAAAAAATAAAATAATTTTATTAATATTATATTATTTTATATAGATTAGTTCGGATACACATACTTAATTTATATTTATACCCCTCAACTTATATATTCTCCGATCAAAATTCCATAACTTCAATTTATAACACAAAAATCTTCAAACTTTAATATCATTTCCATTAAAATCCCTCAACTTTAATTTATAAAAAAATTTCTCAAATTTTGATATTATTTCTACAAAAATTATTTCGATAACATATAAAGATAAAATTAATATAATATGACTTCTTTTTAAAAAAAATATAATATCTCTCGATTATATTAAACTTTTTATTTTCTTGTATAACATCATTCATCCAAAACTCTATCATAAAATTCATTAATACTTGAACTAATAATGATATTATTTACTTAACTTATTACTATTAATTATAAATTTTGAAAACTTCAAAATTTCATAATAATTAAGAATTATTTCAATAATATTTTTTAAAAATATGAGATGTATATTAAAATATCTATTCAGAAAAATATTCAAACGATTTTTATTATAATATTTATTATTTAAGTAAATTAATATATTTTTAATTATGAATCTTAGTTATTTTTATTTCAATAGAAAAATTATAAAAATTTTATTATTATTTGAATTAAAATTTATAATAACTTACATAAAAATTAATATTTTAATTAATTTTCTTATAATAATTTAAAATATATTAATATTTTTATATTCTATCTTAATTTTAATATATTTTATTTTAATTAATGTTATTTATTTATGTTTTATTTTATATTATATTTATAATATTTTATAATTATATTATTATTAATAAATTAATTTTAATATAAAATACAAAAATAATTAAATAAATATAATCATTTATATTATAGAATAAAATACAATTCAACATATATATAACATAAAAATTATAATTTATTTAAATGTATAATGTTATTTCATTCATAAATTTAATAAAATATAAAATATAACTTTTTTCGTTAATCATTATTTCATAAACATTAAAATATTTTAATTCATTCTTTTGTGTAGATAAAGATACAATTAAAAAACATATAAATAATATATTTTATTTATCATTAATCGTATTTTATTTTTAATATAAAGATTAAAATTTTTTAATTATTAATATTAATTTAACTTAAAAACTTAGTATTATATTTAAAATTAAATTCATATAATATATATTTAAATAATTTAAATAAATATTAGTATAACGTCAAAATACTAAAATAAAATTATTTTAATACAAAGTGACATTTACTTATTTATATGGAAATAAAATTACTGTTTATTATTTTATATTTATTTAAAAATTAGTAATTATATTTGAATAGAATTTTTAGACAAAAATTAATTTTCAATTAATATTTATATTTAAATAAAATTAATTTAGATCAAAATTAATTTTTATGTGAAAGTAAAATTTTTTTATTAAAAGTTTGTAATTTTACTTATCTTTTTTGCTCTTTTAGTATGATATTATTATATTTTAAATGATATTTTAGATATATCTCATTATAATACTCATGATATTTAATATACTAGATTTTCATAAAGTGTGTTGCACATTAGTACTATTTTTTTGACCCGTCATTTGGTAATAATTTTATTTTTTATTTTTTAAAATTTGTTATCATAGTAATATTTTTTATCATTTTAAATTAATATTTGACATTTAAGTATTATGTACTTATTTAAAATGTT